>JAAEAF010001539.1:0-173904 GCA_011037195.1 Triatoma infestans | reverse complement strand
CTTATAATACCAGATTCTGGTGGCTCTATCCAAGTATATTTTGATAAGAATTGGCGATACGCATCATCTTTACTTTAAATCCTTTAAGGTCGGAAACGTTTGAACTTGATTTCCCAGATTAACTTGGTAGAACTGAAAGGGTTAGCTCAGTGCTAGCGCGTTGGACTCCCACGGGAGGTCCCGGCTTCGAATTAGTAGTGCTGCCCTTAGATTTTCTCTTCCTAGGACCCTCTACGTCTCTCCGGTGTTGGGCAGCTGTAGTTAGAGAAAACTGCTACTGGCCAGCATTGCACTAAGAATGCTCCAGGGGGCACAATAGCTCTTTCAGATCGCAATGCACTATACCCTAAATGAATCTAAAACAAAACTAAAAAAACATAGAAATTTTTCGCTTACGGATGCTTAAGCGCCTAAACCAATCGAAATATACTGTAATTTGTAAGACTTTCCTACAGTTTCCTAAACCACTGTTTATCACACACTTTATCTTCGTGAACAAAAGCCAGATAAAATTCAGCGCTTTTGTTCTAAGTCTTTTCAGTCAATGTTTTACTGTAATAAATTAACCAATTACAACTTCCTACTGTAA
This sequence comes from Triatoma infestans, assembly GCA_011037195.1. Classification (NCBI taxonomy): domain Eukaryota; kingdom Metazoa; phylum Arthropoda; class Insecta; order Hemiptera; family Reduviidae; genus Triatoma; species Triatoma infestans. Next base: position 173,315 of record JAAEAF010001539.1, on the reverse strand, counting down.
AACCAGCTCGCACTTCTAGTGTGGAAGCTCTAATTTTTTAGTATAAATTCTGCCCATTATTCCAGGGATTCTAATTTTTTCAATGCAAAAAATCAATTTGTTATTACCTATGAATGTTTTAGTTCAAAATATAGCCTATGTGATTGACAGTTATGAGCCATTTCTCTGACAGCTTTTGAATCGCTCGCTGATACCGTTTCTTGGATTTTGAATAAAAAACCTCCTGTACTCCAGTTTCAACTTCGGTGAATATAATAAAGTTATTAAATTTACTCAGAAAATAAAGTGTTCCATGGACCGAAATAAATGATAGCTAAGTCTGCACTATAGAGGGTGGGTATAAAAGAAGTTCAGTGCCATCAAGTTCTTTAATTTTTACTTTTTCTTAGAGGAAGTAATGTAATCGTGTCAAGTTTTCACCGAACATATCCGTTTTGACGTCTCCTGAGTTTAAAAAAGTGGTTTTTAGCCATTTGTCTGTGTGTGCGCGAATGGGACAGCATATCTCAAAAACAAAAAATCACAGAATGTTCAAACTTCATATTTCGTTAATGTTCCCCAGGAGACCTGAAAATAGCTTTTCGGCAAAATTGTTCAACCGGAAGTGCCACTTTACTGAATGGTTTTTCCGTTTTAATTTTCTCGAAAAGGCTCCAACGATTTTCTTTAAACTTGGTATATCAACTACACATATAATGAGATACAGCTTTTATTTGTAACATTTCTCCGGGAAAATTTATTTAAGGACAATTTTGGGAGATTGATGGGGGGAAGTTTTCCTCTTAAGTGCTATTTCAGTTTATTACACAATTCTATTTATAGAATTCTAATAATATTAATTAGAATTAAATATGGAATTTCGTTGTCGAAATTGTGAGTTTAATGAATCGGATGACCGGAAGTGCGTTTTTTCTAAAAAGAATTTTCGGTTTTCTGCCATTTTCTCTAGAGCAGCTCCATCGATTTTCTTTAAAACAAGTATGTGAATTATACATACGAAGTGCTACAACTTTTATTCGAACTGTTTCTCCGGGTAAACTCATTTAAGGAGGATTTGATTTTGGTGGAGAAGGGGTGTTATGTTTTTCTCTAAAATGCTATCTTAGTTCAATATACAATTCTGCCAGCTAAACAAAATTAATTAGAAATAATTTTAATAATCGTAGATTGCTATAATTCCGAGTTTCAAGAAAATTATTAAACCGGAAGTGCTTTTTAATGAACAGTTTTCGCGATTTTCTTCATAAAATCACAGACGAATCTCATTAAATTTGGTATACTAACTATAAAATTTGTCAATTATGTTTGTAAACTGCAGTTAGAAAAAGACGTGTGAGTGTTTCACACCAGATTTTTACTTGTTTTCTTTCGTATGATGGGAAGTATGTGGCCGAGCGTTATCTTGCTGGGACTGTTTCCTTATTTCTTCACATAGAACTTGTTCTGTCGCTTCATTTATGGCCTTTTGCTCAAACGTTTGCCCTCCTTACACCAGCAATACTACTTTGATGGAGGCACTTTCTTGTCAGGTTTCGTCACACGGATATATACCATATAATGAACATTTCACCAATCAACCTTAGATCAGATTAGATTTTTTTTTAGGGAATAGTGCACTGCAACCTGAAAAATCTATTATGCCTCCTGGAGCCTTCTCAGTGCATTGCCAACTAACAAGACAATGTTTGTAGTTACAATCAACACAGCCCATCCCCGGCCAGGAAGAGAAATTCTTAGGGCAACACTGGGTCTCGAATCTGGGACTCCGCGTGGAAGTCAAGCGCGTTACAACTGAGATAAACCCTTCCTTACCATTGATTGAGATTTTCCCGTACAGAAAACTGCCGCATCGATCTTGAAATTTCTTATTTCACTTTCTCCTTATTCACAGCATAATGTGAAATAAAAATAATTTGATTCAAGGAACTTCAAAATAAGTCTTCTTAAAGAGAGCTCTAAATGTGAAAATCACATGTCTTTGTTTGATTACATTTTCTTACAAGTGAAAAATGAATTCGTATTATTTGTTACATTATATGAACTCATTTTTTAAAGATTTTGTTATGAATTTTAGAAATTAAAAAAATGAAGGCAACTTTTTCAGACATAATGGCTTCTAAACGCCTCGAGAAATTTCGTAAGAAAAATGAAATGAATAACAACATTTATATTTGCGATAACAAAGGCGAGGAAAATCCTTTTCTATCCAAAGATAAAGAAAAATTGTCAGCACAGACACCTCAGGTACAAATAATAATCATTTTTTCTGTTTAAAAAGTTTGTTAGGCAGCAATAACGAATGTTAAAAATATATAGTTTAACGTACATGAAATTATATAGGCGGTATTCTGAATAATCACACTGTATAAAATTTTGTACAATTATCCTCTAATAAGAGGAACTGAGTGATAACTCGAACACGCAATACTGGACTTTACATAATCTTTTTTATTTATTTTAGATTTCAACATAAATATGTCAGATTAAAATAAAAATATGCATGTGAAAATATCTCTTAAGATTGTAAAAATATTTTCAACTTCATAACCTGTTTCATATTTCTTTTCCCGTATTTTTCATGTTAGGGTTAGATGAAATTAAATTTAAGGCTCATTTAAATCTTTCTCTACGATTTATTGCTTGGACTTTATGTTTTATTTTGGAACTTGTTAGAAGCAGATAATTGGAAATTGCAAGACGTTAGCAAAAAAAACAAAAATCAATTTTTTAACTTTTAAGTTTATTTATTGACGAATTGGACACAAGAAGCGTTAGAGACTTAGATGTATTACCGCTCCTTAACAGATCTTGTAGAAGGACACCAAAATGTCCGAAACTTTAAAAGTGGAAAAAAAAAATTCTTTTTAGCCCCGGCCAACCAGCATTTTGATTTTTTCATTAACCACGGGCCAACTATTGTTTAAATAAAAAAAAAAAGAAAATGATTATTAAATCTAATCATTACTTAATTTTGTTATTTATATAGTTATATTTGTATTTATATAGTTTATATGTTATTTATATATAGTTTTTCTACCTCACACTACTTAGGCGGTAAAGAGGGATGTTTATCAATGTATTAATGGCATTAGTTATTCAAGTCTAAAAAAAAATTATTAATTTGCAGGACCTCATTAGAGAGTGGTTTAAATGTATCTGTTATCGTCCTAATACAAATATTATGTGCTCTAATCAGAAATGCGGATTTAGTGCATTTGGTAGAGTGCGCAGATTATGCAGAGCTCATCCAAAGGTGAGATTTAAACTCATCCAAACAAATACATTCTGTTTGATATATGTTTGTGAATTGTAAAACTGTTTTGGATTACGCAAGCATTGCATATTTGGAAATGTAGCTTTATCTAGATATACCATTACACCATTTACATGCATTGCCACATCGTTTCTATCAAGTCCTTGATAACAGACAAATGCCTTAATATATATAATATATACTTTGGTTCGGAGCTTGCTAGTAATAAACTGCCAGCTTATGCTTGCCATCTATCGGATGTGAATAGAATCGGATTTGATTCTCGGAGAAAGGCTCCAACTCATCTGGCGTCATTGGAAGGATAAAAAGTTTAGTGGTGAACACTATTGAGATTGCCACAAAGATGGCAGTGGAAATAGCAAAATGGTGGGCATTAGTCCAAAGACAAAATCCTTAGCAAAAACAGTTGGCGTAACCAAAGGGCTCTGCTAATTGATATTTCTTGACGGTTTGAATAGTTATAATCTGCCAAAAATTTAGCAGTTAGAAATTAGTTCAAAGTGCCAAATGCATGTTTCTCTTTGTCTCGCATATCTTATAACTGTATAACTTTTTAAGAAATAGAATTTGTTTTCTGCCGTTCTGAAAAAGGAGTATACAGATATGACGTACCTTTCCTTTTGTTTCTCACATTAATGGAATGCATCACAAGTAGAAAAAAAAAACTTCTTTCTGTTTGATAAAAAATGGTAGCTTTTGAGAGATATGGGAGAAAATGAGAGAACTAGGTAAAAATGCAAATTATAGTTACAGAAAACAATTAATGGAGCCCATCCGAAGTTCTAAAGAGTAGCGAGTATGTTGGTCTATACGAAATTTCCAAGAAGAGTATAATTATATCTTCATCCAAATTCACAGTTTTCATTTTCCCAACCATTTTCCAGTTTTAAAGCAATTGTGATGATAACCAAACTTCAAGCTTCTGGTAAGATTTAAATAGTGCATCTTTTCGTCGTCTTCGGCCTGTTTCGGGCGTTTGCCCATCATCAGGTTATTTTGTCAAAACATTGTGATAACATAGACTTGCACAGAGCAAATTTAGTTGATCGGGCAAACGCTCGAAACTGCACGAAAAGAAACAAGCTATCACGGAAAAATATCTCTGATGCTTTCTACTTCTGCGGACCCAGCCATAACATAATTTTATCAGTTTACGCACATTTTTGATCATATATGCAAAATCCTTTTACACTTTACAGTTTGGTAACTGATATTAAATGTTTCTTAATTTTTTAGGTCACATACTTGCTAGATTTACAGATGTGTCCAGTCTGCCTCCAGAGAGTTTATGAGCTGCCATATGAACATGGAGGAAATTAAATGATACTGTTTTATTTATTATTTTGTTCTTAAAGCTGACAAAACAATAACTATTATTTGAAATTTATATTATACATATTATAGTACTGTATATACAATATATATTGTAAAGGTTCTTCTTTCCTTAAATTTCAATTTATGTAATTAATAAGAGAAATTAAACTCAATTAAACTATAAGGGTGATTGAATCTTGATTCAGGTGCAAAGTTATTAAAATAATTTATTATTTATAATACACACATCAATATAATTTTTAAATAACACCAGTTTAAATAATATTTTCTTAAAGGTAAATTCTTTAATAGATAAGAACAATCCATGTTTAAAGTAATATTAATGTTTACATGACACACACCTTAAATGGGAGTTCCCTTCTGTTCAGTCACACAAACAAAACTAAACACCTTTACGAGCCCTTTCATCTCACAATCCAGGCCGCCAGGAGGCACCGCTGCCTTCTATATCTTAACCCATATTCGGCCAGGTATATCAAAAATTAAATTTTCATTTTTTTTTGTTTTTCACTGATTAGGTAACATCTAAATTTATAAAAAAAATGTTTTTATTTTTTTTTATTTTCAACCGGAAATTCAAAATAAAATGGTTCGTATACGAACCATTGGCTGAAACCATTGTCTCAGAGGGGATAATAGGATTTTCAGGTATATTTTAACAATAGCATTTATACTAAATTGAATTTCCATTTCGGACACGTTTACTTACTGAAATACAAACAAGAAATAAAAATTTTACTGTATTTACATAAGTTCTATAATATGTTATTTGGTATGATACCCCTCAAAACATTCCGGGTGCAGATGTAACATTTCTTGCACATATAAATGGTATGGTTTTTACAAATTTTACACCTTCTCCTAGCACTTTCTTTTTCTCTCACAATCAAATGCCCAACATTGTCAAATCTTATTTCGACTGGCACAGCATTTTTTGGTGGTCTTCCTTTTGTAGGGTTTTCTGGCTGTGGTGTAGGATTTCGAATAATTGGTTCATTCTCTAACCTTATAAGTGTTCTAGCCACAATAGACTTAAATTCTATCTGTGACATTTTATTTGAAGTAAGGCAGTGAATTTTCCATGCATTTACAGCTATGCTATCTAAAAGATTGATAAAAAGTGACCACCACCACTTTTTACCTCTAATTTTTATTCGGTAATTGGCGATCACATTATCATGAAGATCTACTCCACCCTTATTCTTATTATATATTGTTACCGCATTCGGCTGAGGTACATCTTTTCTGCTAACATCTTTTCTGTTATTTCTATCGTACCTCTGTACGTTTGATAACGGCTTTATTCCGTACGTATTTTTCAAAAAAGTTGAAGAAAAAAAAAATCAGTAACAAAAATGTAACACTTGGTTGCTGAACAATAGCTGACAATGTAATGAATGTTATATTGTAAAAGTGTAGATATCGATATTAGAGAAACATGTTTGTAACTGCTAAAACAAGTGTAAGCCTGCACTCACAGGCAAGCCTACTGAGAAATCGATATGCAACGGTTTCGGCCAATGGTTCGCTAACGCACCATTAAGGATCGCTCCATTTTTAATTAATAAAATCTATGATAATAATTTTTAGAACTTATCCGTTATAATTAATGAACCCTCCAGAATAAAAATCCTCAAAATAGTAAACAAAAAAAATTTTTTTTTAGAAAAAATAAAAAATTACTTAAACCTTATTCCTGTCTGCAATTTTTCAGTAATTCAACGATAGATGGAGTAAATAATAAGAAACATTTTGCTTTGAAAAAATTAATTCAGTTATAAGAAACCTTCATAAAGACACAGTCAAAATCTAAACACAGTTTCCTGTTAAATAATATTTTTTTTAAATGTTTTAAATAATGGTTCGTATATGAACCTTTCGCTGAAAATGGGTTAATTCATCTCAATTACCCCCTGTTTAATAATAAAATTTATTGATTGTCAATCAATAAATTTTATTTTACATATTATACCATTATATAAACCATGCACCCAGTTCTCTTCATCTTGGGCATCCATTTATGGATATCTTAACATGAATGAGCAATAAAACTAATTTATTATCTATATAACAATGTAATTATCAGTAAAAGAAAATCATATATTATAAATAGGGCTTCATTAAACTTACATGAAATTTGCCCCTGTTTTTCTTAGTCTGAGGATATGCAACAATATATACCATTACCTCTAATTTCAGTGACAATATAAGGCCCTTCCCAAAAAGGTAGTAATTTCACTATTTGTCCTTTATGTGCAGGGATTCGTAAAGATCTCTAATACTAAGTCATTTATATTATATTTTGCCAACTTGTACTTTTTTTTTTTTTTAATTCATTTAAGGCGTCTCAACATCTGTGGTCATTTGCGCCCGGAGCCTCCTCGGTGCACTGCCGGCCTCCGGACAGTGTTGCTCCCCGTAACAGACAACACTGTCCTCACCGACAGTGAGCTGTAGGGGCTCCTAGGAAGAGAAAACTAAGGGTACACGGCTGGATTCGAACCCGTGATCTCGCGTTGCTAGTCCAACGCGCTACCACTGAGCTAATCCCTTCCCTTAACTTGTACTTGATTTTATGTTTTATTTTATTCTTTTCTCCAATATTTCTCAGTCTATTAATTGAATTTTCTCGAATATTTATTATTTCACCTTCTGATAATTTATCCCTTTTCTTAAGGCCAACTGTTTTATTAATGTTTTCTCAAATAACATTGAACTCCTATTACCACTAAAATTTTCAATAGGATATCCATTTATGGTATGATGGTATGTATTATTAATTAAATACTCTATTAAATCCAGTTGTCTTGGCCACAAACTTTGTTTTTTATTTTCTAATAATGTTCTTAAATACTCACCAACATCTCTATGTACCCTTTCTGCCTTATTGCCTTGACTGTGTCTGATGGAAGTAAAAACTGGTTGTATCCCTCGTTGTCCGACCCTCACACCATGTGGAAGTAGTAAATTGGGTTCCGTTATCTATAACCCAACTTCTCAAGCGTTCCGTATTCTTCACAGAATTGCACCAAACATCTTAAAGCCAACTTTGTAGTCGCTGCTGTTATTGCATATAATTTGGTAAATCTTGAGATACCATCCACTATGGTCAAAATGTATTTGAGGCTTCCCACACTGGTTGATAGAGGTCCTAAAAAGTCTAAATAAAGAGTCTGCAGTGGATATTCGTGGATAAAATAAATATACTCATCTTGAAGTGTATGGTTAGTTATTTTATAAATTTGACATGTCTTACACTTCCTAACAATATCATGTATCTGTTGCCTTAGTTTCTTTATTAGAAAATATTTATCCACTAAATAAAAAGTTTCCTGAATACCAACATGCCAATGTGACTTATGTAACAATTCAATAATATCTTTGTAAAAATTTTCAGGAACAATAATTTTCTCGATATTATTCTTATCCTCTAAGGAACCATAAACCATTTTTCAACTAATATTGCCCTTCATCCGTATTTGTGAGTTCAGATGGTAACCCTCCGTAATAACCAGGAAATTGTTCAATTAAGTTTTTTACTTCATTTGGGTTATCTAATTCTATCTGATTAATTTCAAACTGTCTTTGCAACATGGCTGGTTCTAAATCATGACAGTACCTAGATAAATAGTCGGCCACAATGTTTTCTGATCCTTTCTTATTTAAATTAATGATTGTATCATTATGATTCCAGAATTCACTTTTCCAATTTTTAAAATTCTCTTCAAACTTAGACTGGTACTGCTTTGAACAATCCTCATTTTCCGCAGAATTTAGTCGTGTTGGGGGAGTAACTCCTCCCTTTCCTTGTTTTTTGAAACTGCATCAATTTTATCATTTAAAATATCTAAAAGGTTTAGTATTTTTTCAATTTTATCGTCTTCAATAGTGATCGCATCAGACTTAATTTGTATTTTTCTTTCTTCATATTTGGGTGAATTGAATGTTTTTTCATAATTTCCACTTCTGTAAGAGTTGGAGTTGTAATAAGTTTTTGGTTTATTGTTTTCATAAACTGTATCCCGGTAAGAATTGTTTTTATTATCGTTCCGCTTATTGAATCGACCCATAAAGGGCGGCGAATCTTTAAAGAGTTTATTTCAAAAGAGGTTTCATCAACGTTAACCTGAGAATTCTCATTGTAAGTTAACCTCTTTTCTTGAAACCCTTGCCTTTGATCTTGCCGACATTCTCTTCTGATCCGTTCTTTCCCTATTTCCAAAATCAGCTTATGTAAATCATTTACACTCTTAATGCCTCTCACTAAAACACATTGTTCAACGGAAGTACCAAAATGTTTTGCTAGCATCTGTCATAAAAACTTTCCACCTATAACTTGTTGACACTCATTTGCCCGTGATATTATTTTACTTAAATATTCAGAAGGACGCATTTCTAGATTGATTTTATAAGATCCCTGGTTTATTTCTTTGAATACTAACATATCGTAGTCCTAACCCCAGAATTCTTTTTTAAACTCTTCTATAAATGATTCAAAATCGTCAAACTTGGCAATATTGCACATGTAACAGTCTTTGGCTACACCTTCTAAATGTGCTGCCAAAAATGAATGAAACGTGACTCTATGCCCCATTTGTTTATATGCAAGTGTCAATTCATTAATATACTGTTTGGGTCGATCTTGTTGCTGATCTCTAAACAATATGTTATTTGTTAATTGGTATTTTGAATTCTGCCATGAGTTAAAATATAATAGATCTATTTTACTTTGATAACTGTTCTTACATTCATTTAAATCCCTTTCCAGAGAACAAATTTTATTATTTAGATTTTCTATTACCTCTTTACATTCCATGTCCATTTTTTGAATTTGTAAATTGATTTCAGAAAGCATTTCATCCTTCATAGTTCTTATATTTAATGATAACAATTTATATAATTGTTGAATAGACATCTCTTCCGGCGGTTTAAGTATGGGATGCGATACATCCGCATATTTATTATCAGATTCTTCCAATTCTAGAGTGTCATCATTCTCCGCTAATTGTTGTGATCCGCATTTTTCTTGTTGCGATTTTAGGAAATATCGACCAGTTTGTTTCTCATCCCTCTCCATATTAGGCATTTCACAAAAAATCAAGCTATGCACTGTAATTAAGATTTAATTTTATTTGATGGAACTCTATTGTAATAAAACTCACTATTACTAATAGAGTCCTGTCACGGTCGCCAAGTTGTAATGGTTCTTCTTTCCTTAAATTTCAATTTATTATTATTATTACAAATGAGCAAGCGGCAAAGCCGGTAATAGCTCGCAAAATTGTACAAAATAGCTTGGTACAAGAGGTTAACAAAATTAAATAGTGATAACTATGAAGTACTTAGGTTAATGAAGAGACTTAGAATATATTACACAACAGAATATAGAATTTAAAAATAATATGAAACAATAAGTAGAATGTATAAAAATAATATACAGTAAGTAGAATGTAGAAAATTAATATACGTATACAAAATTAAATAAATTGAAACTTCTTAAATTTTGCACTAACCATATTTACCTAAAAAAATAAATGAATAAATGACACACAATAAGTAGAAAATATAGTTGACATTATTTATGTAACTTTGTGAAAAGTGTCATATTTGTTCTTAAAAGAGTTCTTAGATGTAACGTTAACAACAGTAGGTGGCAAGCCATTCCGTGGGAAGACCGAACGAACTGTGAAGAAGTTGTGTCTTATGTCCAGTCTAGTGTGAGAACATTCAAATCAACAAATTGATGAAAAGAAAAGTCATGAATGTAATGTCTATGTAATGAATAAGAGCAATTAAACTATAAGGGTGATTGAATCTTGATTCAGGTGCAAAGTTATTAAAATAATTTATTATTTATAATACACACATCAATATAATTTTTAAATAACACCAGTTTAAATAATATTTTCTTAAAGGTAAATTCTTTAATAGATAAGAACAATCAATGCTTAAAGTAATATTAATGTTTACAAGACACACACCTTAAATGGGAGTTCCCTTCTGTTCAGTCACATAAACAAAACTAAACTCTTTTACCAGCCCTTTCATCTCACAATCCAGGCCGCCAGGAGGCACCGCTGCCTTCTATATCTTAATTCAACTCAATATATATATACGACCACAATTGTGATATGAATCCAGCCGTACGCTATTCTTTTTAAGATAAATTAAAAGAACATAATTATTATGCTATAAAAGAAAGGTAGATATCTAATTATTTTTTTATATTATTTTCATTTGCAAAAATTTCTTTCTTATTGATAGTGAGCTGCTAACTGGATACATAAGAGTGTGAATTTAATGAGTTATTTTGACAATTTTGTAGTTTATAAAAATTAATATCTCAAATCACTCTGTTTTTTGCTTCCTCTTGCCTTTGTTTTAATGAACAACACAAAGTTTTGAACAATAATGACATAAGAATAACAGAATAATGATTATCTAACTAAACTAGTGAAAGTCTGGTATAGGTGGAATATACAGTTACGTCAAGTTAGTGGATCCGGAAGATGAATTTGAACTGCTACTGCTTCAAGACTTGTTTAAAGAGAATTATTTTTTTTTTTTTAATCATAATGGCGACTTCACCCCAGGCAGTATTTGTATTATCTCTGTCTTGTCTAATGATTACGAAGTTTTCATTGTGTGTGGTGTTTGTGCTTCATTTTTAATTTTTATTAACATGGGGAACAATTCTACTGGTTTATCTGTAAAATTTTCGATTATTTGATTTATATTGGGAGCATTTTTTGATAGATGAGCGATCACTTGTTTGTTCGTAATTTAAAGGATCATTTTTGGAGTTAAAAGAAATGATGGATTTCAGTGGGTTCCCATTATCAATTTTGAGCCTCTTTTGGGATTTTAGGAGTTTGGTTGCCAAGGATTTTGATTTATGGCCCAATACTAAAAGGCCTGTTTCACATTTATCAATATCAATGTCATTAAAAGAGTTAAGTCAACTTTGTACATGCTGGAGGGGTGCTGGGTGAAGTAACTGGCGGTACAGAGGAACTAGATGTTACAACTGATGAAGGAGTTTTCTTTTGAACCTGAGTAGAAGTTAAGAGATCAATAGGCAGCGGCATTTCTTCAAGGCCTACCATACGGTGAAGATGATACTTGACTGATTTTTCTGGATGGAGCAGGATGATATCTGTTTCTTGAATATTTGGAGTCCCATTTTTAGGGCAGACTGGGAGATATGCCCTGTTGTTCGCAACAAAGCATGTAAGGATGTCTTCCGAAAGGAATTTACTACAGAATATGCCTTCGTGCAGAATCAGGAAAGAGCTGGGTATTAGATGAGAATCCAATGCTATGTTAGATGCTAGGTGCTGTGTGTATTTGGCGTCGAGAACTGAGTATATGGGTTAGTCTGGGATCTTGATAACCTTCACTTAGGAAGTGGATCGGAGATAATAACTGAATATTTATTGTTCGAATTCTTTGGTAATCTCTTCATGTGGGATGTGGCACAGTCGTTTGAAATAATAATTCTCTTGGCGGGGTTAATCAATCTTTTTATTTCGATATTATTATTTTTTTTATGCTTATATACTTGTGTTTATTTAGCCTTTCGTCGATTGTTTGTTGGCTATTAAGATGTATGCAGAAACGATTATTAATCATTTATTCTATACCTGTGATGTATATCGGATAGTTTTGGAGTCTACAATATTCGCTATTTTGGATGCATATTCTCTCAGTTAGATACCAGGACAATAGCAAATTCGCGTTTGGGAAATTTCTGAAGACCAGTTGCTTTTGCATTACTCAACATCTTGTTTACACTATATATAGTTTACAATAATTGAAAAAAATCATTTGTGTAAAATTTTTGTTATTTAAGGAATCATATGTACGCTTGGTGGACTTAACTGGGTTTGGATACATGGAAACGGGTGACTGCATTTACATCTGGTTTAGCGCCCGGAGCCTTCTCCAGGCACTGCTGATGTCTGGACTGTGTTCTCTCGTTACACACAACACTGCCCATCACCGGACAGTGAGGTGTAGAGAAGACTACCAGAAAGAGAATATCTAGGGGGCAGCAATGCTGGACTCAAACCTGGGATTCTGACTTTTTTTTTTTTAATTACATATTAAAAACTATAAAAAAAATAAATATGTTTCAGCCTGACATACATCATGGCACCTCTAGCAGAACTATGTTGAAAAAATGATCGATTATAGTAAAAGAACGTATCTTATTTTTCTGTTTGGGGGGGGGATGTCCAAATTCTACAAATTTCAAGTTTTTCACCACCATTTTCTATAGAGATAAAAGCCAAGTCACATTTTAACGATGTTTTGACACAGTGAAGCTTAGATGTATTTAATTAATTTCAATTTATCAAAAAATCATTAATTATTAACGTGTTGTACTTTTCAAAAATTTGAATAATGAGAAGTTTTATTTTTTTACCATTAACGAATCTGAATTTATACTAAATAAAGATTTGGGAACTGTGCCGAAACCGAACTGGGAGTGTTTTTCTCTTAACGTCTTTCCTGCAGTTTTTCTTAAATTTTTCTAGTAGGTATGTAAGAATTTAATTAAAAGGGACCAACAATTGAAGAAAGTAAAGTTTATGTTATGAAAGTTTATCAAGGTAGATAACGTGAATGAAGTGCTTCATTGATTGAACTTTCTTCCCACTAAAGGATTTTCCTAATTAATATAAAAATAAAAATCTTCGCTTCTTAAAAAACGAAAAAGATCAGATCTCCCAAGTGAATTTATATATTATATTAAACACTTGTTACTAGAATGTGTTTTAAACTAGAGTATTTAAAAAAACATACCGTTATTAGTGGCTAATTTTGGTCTAGCATTCAAGAGACCAAAATTTTGTATATTTTAAACAGGCATATTAATTGTTATCTCTCAACTGGAAGAAAATTTGTATGATTAATAAAGCGCTGGCATCGCCAAACAATGTGATTTAGTTACTTTATCTGCGTAAAGATGCCGCTCCAATCGACCAAATTATCCATGACAAAAAGATAGCGGTTTCGATTCAGTTACATACGCCTTGCTGGGCAACAGTGTGGTAAAGAAGTGTGTGGTAGTTTTTTTTTTTTTTATAATAGCAAAATCACATTTTCAGTGTAAGTTGTGTAAATGTGCTTTTAATTATGCCCCTTTTTAAGAGAACTCAATCAAAACGAGAGGAATCCGCTAACTCCACAACCAACGGCACAAAAAAAGAAGCGGAAGAACGAATGGAGCCAAAAGCGCGCCTGGTTTTCCATTGTCAGCAAGCACATGGCAGCCCTACTGGTTTAATTTCTGGTTTTTCAAACATTAAAGAGCTCTACCAAAAAATTTCAGAATGTTACGATTTTCCTGCATCTGAGGTATATTGATTTCCTTACTAGTTAAATTAACTATTAGTAACTAAGTTGTTCATTGCTGCAATGTACAAATATAATTTCTAGTGCAAAGTTACTAGTAGTAACTAGTACAAATTTTATCCAAACAACTTGATAGGATAATTTTATTCTTATAGCGCACCTACACTAATAAGATGTCACTGAATATCTTGTAATATAATAGACTATCTATAAAGAAAATTCATTTTTAAACAAATACAGAACATTATCAACGGAAATATATAAATTTTGTTTAACTTTATTCTCGTGGACAAAGCAGATAAGTTTTGTTATCGAAGGGAAGGTTATGATTAGGTTTCTTCCGCTTTCTTCTACAGTTTACTTCATTGGTTTAACAGAATTAGTAATTTGATACAGTAATTTAAATTATGTTAACAGATTATTCCGCACTGTTATATTGTTTAATTTTTTTGTTTATTTCAATATTTTTTCCTTGTCCGGATTTTGGATGAAATACTCTTGTCACCTTAAATTTTGAACGCAATTTATCCTTTAAAAGAACGGAATTAATTCTTTAAAATAAAAAAAAAAGTTGACAAATTCTACTACAAGTTAAAATTTCGAATAACATACGAAAATGAATGGGTGGGTGTGGAGTCCCCAGGGCTGAAAACATCAGAGGGTTTCATTAGAGACATTTTCCGTGGTAGCCTGCTTCATTTTGTGGTCATCGACGGTTTCGGGCGTTCGCCCATCTTCAGGATGTTTTTTCAGACAGTGACAACACATCCTGAAGATGGGCGAAACGCCCGAAACCGGTCGATTGACCACAAAATGAAGCAGGCTACCACGGAAAATGTCTCTGATGCTTTCCAGCTCTGCGGAACCAAGCACCACAACAATCAGAGGGTTTCATATTGTGGTTTACGATCGGTTCAGGGCGTTCGCTCTGTGTTTTGATAAATATGGTAGGACCATATTATAATGCTCTGACGGAATTTGGTGAAAGCTGAATTATGAACGGCATCATCCCGTTGAAACAAACGCAGTCCAGAAAGCCATCCAACAATTAAATAAATATCACTCTGCAGGGCCTGATGGAGTTCCTTCTTGTTTACTATTGCGATGCAATCAACCTTTGTTAGTTCCTTTGTTTTTATTATTCAATCATTCCCTTTCCACCGGGCAATTTCCCTCATCTTGGAAATCCAGTTTTGTAATTCCTATATTCAAAAATTGTTCCAGACAAGATGTACAAAATTATCGCCCAATCACTATTTTAAGTACCATTCCTAAGCTCTTCAAATATTGTTTACACTAAGCTAATGTCTTCAGTAAGGAATATAATCATACCTGAGCAACATGGCTTTCTCTCCAAAAAATCTGTTACCACAAATTTTTTGTCTTATGTCTAGCTTATATTTAAATGTTTTCGAAAAAGGTTCTCACGTTGACTCTGTCTACACCGCATTTCCAAAGCTTTTGAGAGTGTAAACCATACATTACTTCTGGCTAAACTTAAATCTTAGGGCATTTATGGTATAATGCTATGCTGGCTGGAAAATTATCTCACCCACCCGTATTCAGACTGTTAAAATAAAATTATTCCTTTCATTGCCTTATCCTGTGCTTTCTGGAGTACCTCAAAGATCACATCTTGGTCATTGTTCTTGATCTTCATTAATGATTTTAAACTATTTCTTCCAGATATTAACATTCTACTTTTTGCTGATGACGTTAAATTATTTAGGGAAATCTTGGATACTCGTGATGCCCAAGTTCTTCAGGATGCTGTTAATAGACTTTCTGCTTGGTCCACAAATAATCTTCTTAAATTAAACATCTCGAAATGCCGAATAATTTCTTTTTCAGATCACGCATTTCACTACAGTTTAAATATACTCTCAATGATACTCCTTTAACTTGTGATAACTCTGTAAATGATCTTGGCATCTCCTTAGATTCTAGACTCTCCTTTAGCTCTCATATTGAAAGATAGTCAGCAATAGTTGGGTTTTGTCTTTAGGAATTCCACTACTTTTAGAAATCCCTTTAGTGTTTGAAGACTGTATTTGCATTTGGTTCGTCCACATCTTTAATTTGCTTCTCCAGTTTGGACTCCACATTATAAAATTCACATTGATACTATTGAACGGGTGTAGCATAGGTTTCTTAGAAGGATTGCTAAAATTATGGGTTTATCAACTGAAAGATTAGCTTATTTGATGTGTTGGATTCCCTTAATTTGAGCACTCTAACCTTCAGAAGGCGAAGAGCAGGCCTTATTTTCCTCTTCAAACTTATTCATCATTATATAGATTGTCCTGAAAACGCTGGAATTAATCGATTTCCATGTTCCTACAATAGATATCGCTATAAACCTGTGTTTTCTTAAAGTTATTATTCAACAAAATATTCCCAATCCTCTCCTATAGCTAGACTTATGTCTTAGAAACAGTATTTCTAATGAATATGATCTCTTCCTGCAAGAATTAATGAAATTTATTGCATTTGCCAGCAGTAGTCATTAATTAGTTTTACTGGATATTTGCATTTATAACAGATTGCTACTTACGTTAGTTATATATTAAATAGTTATTGTAATATTATAAATAGTTTCTCTGTAATAGTATAGTCTATAGTTTATCTATAAAGTCAAATTCATTTATCTCTTTTATTTTGTAAGCTCACTTTTACCTAGTTTTTAATTGGTTATTCTTATTCCTAAATTCATAGTTTTATGCACTTTTTACTATATTGTCTTTTATATTTGTATATGTTTTTGTTTGTTGTATTTGTCTAAATACTATTATTTTTATATTCCTACTTTTTATATATTCTAATTTTTGTTTTTTTATTCTTTTGTATCTGTAGTTTGTCTATATTTTGTATAGTGTTTGTTTTGTTTGATGACGGGTACAACCCTGTATGTAAAAATAAATAAATAAAACACTGGAGTTCTATCAAGGATAGTATCAACAAGTTACAGAACTCATCGCGCGCTCCTCCATCACTAGTCTTTACTTATTATCCTAACTAGTAAAACGGTTAAAATATATTTGTGAGTAAGAGAGACATTAGTTTCTTTTCATTGTAACTACTACCATCACTAACATTTGCTACCAGTATGTCCTCTGGGTCGTCATTAGATTGATCTATGGATAGGTGAACGCTGGAATGGATAAAGTGGCATTGGAAGGGATTAGATCAGGTGAATAATAAGTAATACATTTTCTTCTCACTTAAAAAGGGATTCAAAATAATTTAATTAAAGACACTGAGTTCTGATATTAGTAGGAAGTATTTTGAATGGGCTTTTGTGTTAACGATTTAGTGTGTTAGAGTTTAGTGAGTTGATTGCACTTACAGAGCTTCACTTTTCTGAATTTCTTCAGTTTTTCGAGTGCTCTTATTGTTTCATAACCCTATCTTCTAAATTGTTTTACAAAAATAATGTCTGTTACATCATACGTCAATCACAAATTAATATTTATCATGTATGTCCTGTACACATACACATTAAAATATCTAAGTTTATCCATATTTTTTTAAGATATTTATTTTTAGAAAGATACAAGTGATTAAAATAATAATAGGATTTACTATCGTAGTGGTAATTAACGAATGAAAGTCTGTTCAAGTGTAAATAGTAATAGATAATTATAAGAGATGCGGGAAGATTGTATGGCCGAGTTTAGCTGCCATTTTATTACCTACTTTATACACTTCATTAAAGCAATGAATGGGCCGTATAATGAATTTTATTATTATATCCCATAATAGGGTTATGTTCAGATATTAACTTTGTATTTAATGTTAAATCATGTATAACCTAAATAGCTGATATTCTTTGGTAAAAGAGCATCATTTTGTGTGCTCCAGTATAAGGTACAATTTACTTCAACTTATTTTTCCTTTAATGTTATTATTTGTGTTCATTTTGATAACCCGAACATTACTCAGTTCCTTTTTTCAATAATAATTATTAATTATAATAGTAATACAAATTTTGATTAATAAACATTTATTTATGTGCACAGGACATAAAAAAAATGCTGAGATTGTAAACATAAAGAATAAACAAGTTAAATTCAACAAGATTATTGTACTCAAAACAAATTTTGTAAATCCTGAGTCATTTTTGAAATTAACAAGTTTTAAGCAAAGTTTTTTAAACAAACAATTGAGTTTTTTTCTATTTTAGTTACTAGTGTAAGAGGAAGTATGGCGAACCTAATATTGGGTTTCATCAGAAATGCATCTTTTTTTGTTGAGATCTTTATATATGAGAACAAGCTTTTTAGCGAAAGGCAAGTATGTGAGTAAATATTTCAGCAGCGGAAAATCGCAGAAACACAAACTTGATGTTCCATTTATGTGAGGGACAAGATTAGTTGGGGCGCACTAGTGGGTCCGGGGTTCGAGTCCTGCAGTGCTGCCCTTAGATTTTCTCACTCTAGGAACTTCTACATCTCAATGTCCGATGATGAGCAGTTGTCCGTAACGAGAGAACAAGGCCTGGAAACCAGTAGTGTACGGAGTAGGCTCCGAGCATAGGGCTAGGGCTCTCCCCTCAGACTAAATAAATAACTCTTGACGACCACCATCACAACTAGCGCAAAAGTTTCGGTCAAAATCAGTCAATCACGAGTCCAACTTTACAGATTTTTTTGTTGTTTTTTCTTTCACCACTTTCCCTAAAATAGCCGGGTAAAACGATTTTCTTGAAACATCGGTTACCAAACTGGCCACATAAATGCTAATCACTTTTATTTTTAAAATTTTTCCACATTTTTTGTGAGGGTTGTGAGTGAGCTGCAACCTTAACATTCCCATTAAAGTGTCACTTTAGTGTGGTGTACGGTTCTGTCAATCTGTATAATATGCTAAGTGAGATTTCCAAATTTGAATAAATTCATTAATTAGACCTGCAAATTCATAGAATAGGTTTCTAGGTTTTTTGAAGTTTTCTCGAAAACGGCTCCAAAAGCTTTTTTAAATTTTAACAAGCTAACTGCAGCTATAAATATCTCTGTATAAACCTGACGTTTGTGTTCGTGTGCGCAGTAAATCCAAAAACGAAAAATCTTAGCAAGTTCAAACTAGATATTCCAGTTAAGTACCACCATGGGATCCGACAGAAGTTACATTCAATATCAGAGACATTTTTCGTGATAGCCTGCTTGGTTTTGTGGTCATCGACCTGTTTCGGGCGTTCGCCCATCATCACGATGTTTTTGTTGTCATAGACTTGCTCAGAGCAGATACAGTTGTTGAAATACACTCAGAGTCTATGTTGTATTTAACAAAAAAACATCCTGATGATGGGCGAACGCCCGAAACCGCCGGTCGATGACCACAAAAAGAAGCAGGCTATCACGGAAAATGTCTCTGATACTTTCCAGCTCTGCGGAACCAACCACCACTACATTCAATATCCTTTAATCCGAAAATGCCACTCATATACACCTATATACACTACCGAAAGGAAGTTTGAGGCAGACGTTCTGACTTTCAAAATATACTTGTAAATGACTCTTTATACTAGAAATATTTATTTCAATTAATGTAACTAACAAATATAAAGTTGCTTTATATTTTTTACAATTTATTTATAAAATGTCTGATTTGTAAATATTTTTGAGTTCGAGTCCAGCTGTGATGCCCTTAGATCTTCTTTTCCTATGAGCCTCTTCAGCTCATTGTTCGGTGATGGTCAGTGTTGTCTGTAACAAGAGAACACTATCCGGAGTGCACTGAGAAGGCTCCGGGCACTAATGACCATAGATGTTGATGCGCCTTAAATTAAAAAAAAAATATTGTGATTGGTCGAATTATCACCTCGTTTTTTTATCACCGCCATATAGATTTTAGGCATTCGATTTTTCAATTTCCGAACAATATCAGAGATTCGATTTCGTTCCATTGTGTCTTCAGTATGTCCCAAAGTTGTTTACAGAAGATGGCTCTTGTTACCCTATTCTTCTGCTCAGTCGGTCTCACAGTAACTCTATTGGCCACTACATACTTTTAGGTTGCGATGTTAATTCTTGTATTCATCTCACTTGTACATTTGGGTAATTGTTTTACATAAAATCATACTGATTTCAGATAACCTCTTTCCAGACGATAGTCACTGATTTTCCAGAATAATTTTAAAAATCTCTTTTGCCATTACTCTATAAATGTTAGGTAAAATATAAAAATGTTCTCCCCACCAAACCACCTCCAGGTTTAACTGTATGCACCAAACACTCTTCGGAATACGTTTCTTCGTATGAAGTCTCTGCGTCTTAAACCAAAAATCTGGAACATGGTCTCATCCTATTCCAAGGAACATTTTTAGTTTTATTACTTGGCCTTAGCAAAGGTTTGCAAGGAAGTACGCGGCCAAATCAACCAAATTCTTCAGCTGTCTTTTATGTTGACATGTTAATTGGATCCCATTATATTGGTTGTACATTCATCTTATTTTCTCTCCGTTATCCTCCTGTTGGTCGCATAGTTCCTCGCCAATCAATGAAACTCCTACCAAAGTTAAATATTATTGGGTTTTAACAAGTTTGAAGGCATAACATATAGCAAACAGAATTATAAAAATATTATCGGAAATCACGTTCCAATTATTTGAATATCAGTAAGATTTTATGTACGACGACGACTCCAAATAAAATGTGTAAAAAATTTGTAGAAGAATTAGAACATCGCAAAATCCTGAATTGGATTATGGTTATGGAGTGACCACTGGGATCACCAGGTATGTTCCCAATGAAGTTACTGTGGGGCCAACTAGGCAGAAGAGTAGGGCAGCACAAGCCATCGTCTGTAAACAACTTTGGGACATGTTAAACACACAATGGAACGAAATTGAATCTCTGATATTCCTCGGAAATTGACAAATCGAATACCTTAAAATCTGTATGGTGGTGATAAAAAATCGTGCTAATAATTCGACGTGTCAAGAATATTAATAAATCGGAGATCTTAGTAATAAATTGTGATTAATACTTATAAAGAAATATTATATCTCTAGTTACATTAATTGAAATAAATGTTTTTTGTATAAAGAGGCATTTTCAATTATATTTTGAAAGTTAGGTATATATATATACAGTTAGATGTACACACTACCGATAGGAAGTTTGAGTCAGATGATCTAGCTTTCAATATACATGTATATGTTTCAGTTTTTGAAATTTTTTCTCCTGCCAGTACGACTTGCCCATATATACACAAATATATTACTCTGGGTAATATACTTTGGAACATTTTCTTTACTTTGAACAATTTTACGGGTTTCCGGGGAGTTGCAAAGCTATTTATTCTTCAAATATTTGATTTCATTACAATGAACGATTCCACGATTTTTGTATCATGTTAATTTGCATAGCTCAAAAACGAAAAATCGCAGAAAGTTCAAACTTGATATTTCGTTAAAGCGAAACCAGGAGACCTGAGAATTAGCTTTTCGTAAAAATCGTACGAAATACCAACGATTTGTTATATCAACTATACATACAAACAGCTACAATTTTTGTTTGAAACATTTCTCCGGGAAAATTTATTTAAGGGCACTTTAGGGGGAGGGATGGGGTTAGGTTTTCCTCTAAAGTGCTATTTCAGTTTATTACACAATTCTATCATCTAAATAATATTAGTTAGAATTAATATGTTGTTTAAATCCCGAGTATGAAGAAAATCGGATGACCGGAAGTGCGTTTTCACTAGCTTTTCAGTTTTAGTGATTTTCTCCATAAAATCAGCGACGAATTTCATTAAATTTTGTACACTAACTATAAAATTTGTCAATTATAACTATGTAAAACTGCAGAAAGAGAAAGTTGTGTGAGTGTTTCACCCCACCAAAGAAATGAATGACCTAGGGGCGGTTAGAGAGTCTCAACAGTTCCTTCAATTTGTGATTCAACTATCTGTTATCTGTTATAAACATGAGAAATCTATGTTGACTTTCTGTCAACTAACGGTGTGTTTTACTGTTTGGCTGGATTGGTACCGAATTTAGCAGAGGTGTATATTATGTTTAAAGGAGGTGTGTTGTATCACAATATTTGAATAAAATGGAGAAAAAAGTAAACAGTTAATATCCAATTTATTGTAAACAATCTGTTTTGTATTATAATAAAGTGTTTCCCTTGCACAAATGGAAGCTGTTTTTCTCATATTATAACAACGAATTTCTAATGTCTTAACAAACTTTATACTACTTTAACTATTATATAGGATAGTCTTAATTTGGTTGCCTGGAACAGTTTATCTGCTCTCGTGGCTGGCAAGAGAAATTATTACAATTGTATTAGAATTTTTTCCAAATTGACTTTCCACGGGAAATGCATGTTCTGAAGTCAACCGAGGCCGAAAAATGGTTTATAGAAATGGCTGTGTGTGGGGATGGAGGGGAGCAGCATAACTCAAAAACGGATAATCGCAACAAGTTCAAACGTGACTGTAACACACACGTGTAACAAACGTGAGTGACTGTTACACACCAGATTCATTCGGGCAGCTAGATCCATCCCAGTGGATATCACGGAATTGCACATGGTATAAAAAGTTTTATATGGTATAAAAAGTTTAAAACTGTTTTTGCCCTGTGCAATTCTGATAAGGCATTCTGAAGAACATCCCAAACCGGTTGATGACCACTAAATCAACCAGGTTAACACGGAAAAAATCTCTAGTATAATATAGACAGTGGAAACCGTACAATAGATTGAATGGCATATTAAAGTTTGACGTCACCGCTCCCCCAGCGTAAGAGAAAGTAAATAAAAAACTATTTCAGTTATGGTGACCAGCTATAAATTACAAAGAATTAGGAAAGAGTTTAGTTTATTCTTTTATTATCTGTATTTGCTTTATCACTTAACGATAAAATTTTCTTACTAATAAAACATTTAATATTGTGCTGGTCTTAAATTGTTTATTTCTTTCGTGTATTTTTTTGTTTTATTTAATTGTTTAGAATATTTTCAATGCTTAATTACTTTCTCTGAGTGCTTTAAAAGGAATTATTTGATCGCGCCAAATTTTTAAAATTGAGTTTCCACCGGAAATACATGTTTTGAGATCCCCCGAATATGGAAAAAAGAAAGTATTTTAGAGGAATGTTTTTGTTTGTGAACAAAATATTTAAAAAACGAAACATTGCAGGAAGCTCGAATATGATATCCCATTTAGGTACCACCATCACCCATGTAAACAATAAGATTTTGGTATAAATCCATAAACCGGAAGTGCGACTTTGCTGAATTTTTTTTTTTTTCAGTTTTTCGCGATTTTCTTGAAAATGTTTCAACGATTATCTTTAAACTTGGTATACTATCTAAACACTTAAATACCTCCCCCACTTTTATTTGATACATTTTCCCTAGAAGATTGTTTTTATGTTTTTCTGAGGAATCTGTAAAGTTATATTTCACACGATATGGAGGTTTGTTCGTTGTTATTGAAAGTCTCTTATGGACTTGAATGTAATCAACTATTATTTCCCTTGGATACATTTACTTACCTTGTATCTTTACTTTATTTATCTCTTAGTGTGCTAAGTAAAAATATCGCAGCTTAAAGGAAATTTGTCCTTTTTATAATTGAAAGGTCACTGCCGGAAGAGAGAGTCGCGCGAATCTTTCACACCAGATTATTCTTGTTAGAAATAAGAGAAATACAAAAATATTAAAATCACTAAAGTTATTGACATTATCAATCTTCCATTGTTATAGAACAATAAAATCCCCCAACATTGAAGTTGGTAATGCTCTTAAAAAGAGTTGAGATGTTTTTCATTCATTATGTTACTTGTAGTTAGCTGTTGCATATCCATAAACATGTCCTACAATTTGACTCATATTGCCACTAGTTACAACAGTTCCGGAAGTGTGCGCGCTGTATTGTCTATAACTTGCGGCAGGATGTTCCTCTTCCGGTTGTACACTAATAGTTGTAGGGGTGAAAGATGCGTTACGCTCTGTGCTCACACTTTGCCCTTCTTCTCTGTTATTATTTGTACATGACGTTCTACATACACTACTATATATATATAGTATATGTAGAATATAGTATATATATATATACATAGTAGTGTATGTAGAATATATATACTTTATATTATAGTTTAGTGTGTGCATGTTTTCATTTTTTGGTATCAATCTTTTTCTACCTTTTCATTTCCTACTACTATGATACTCTTCTTTGATGAGTGATTTTTGTTCAATAAAAACGCCGGTATCGTTTATGAGAACGTTTTCTAATTAAAATGAATAATCCAAGAGATTTTATGAATGAAATCATTGTAGCAATTCATTTAAGGAAGAATCAATGAATGGATACATACGAGTTGGACATCTGTTCAACGATGACTATACTTTTTATCCTCTATCCGCAAACTGGAAAAACATACTGACACCACCGGCAGCCACGGCATATATATAAATGCATAGGAGCTGCTGAACTAGTTGATGGGTCACTGTTAGCCTGTACATCACAACCATACACATTTTACAATTCCAATTCTTTTTAGAAGATTATGAAAAATTGACAGACTGCAACATATTCAGCGAAATTTGTAACGGTAATACCCGTTATACGCCAAATAATAAATCATAAATCGATACTATGTGAATTGCTATAAGAGAAAGGCGGGTAAGTGTTTCACATTAAATTTCCTTCTATTGTATTTATATAAAATAGACGGTAGGGCTACTAGAGAAAGTGAAAATTATGAGGTAATTCTGTAAGTAATAAAAATGAAAAATCTGTAATTCAATTAGTATGTATACTACAATACTTTCAGTTTCTTAAGTTGGCATTCCTGTCTGTAGTTTAAAGCAGCTGCTTGACCACTGTCTATACGTAACCTCGTATTAATCATTTCTCCTACGTAACGATTGCAATTCTCCTAGACAACTGCATTTCGGAAGAACAGCGTTCACTGACACGATTTGTGATTTCCAGAAAAATACTCTCTAATTCTTAAGCATTGAATGATGCCACTTAATACAAATGTATTTATCAATTAAAAAATGGCCGAATAAGTGTATCTGTTGTCTATGTATGGGACCACGAGTCAAGGTTATTCTCACCTTGATGCTCATATTCAAGAAGAAGAAGACGAGTTACTATAGAAGTAAGAAGCCTGCGATCCTCATTTGCAAAGGAAACAATTAGTCTTTCTATAGGCAGCGAATGCAACTACTGAACTATTAGGCAGGAAAGTACTGCCACATCCATCTTATAGCCTGGATCCCGCAGATATGTTTGGTGCTCGGGGGGGGGGGGGGGCTTACGTTGAGTCAAGTTTCACAGCAACGAAAAAAATAAAAAGTGCAAATTGGCTCACATTTCGAGACAAAGAATTTTTTACCGCCTTCATAAAAAAAACTGGAGTGAAACACTCACACAACTTCTTCTTACTTAATTAATAGAATTGAAACGGCAACGTTACAATATTAAGTTGGGCTGGCCATAAACATGGTGGTAGGGATTGTAAGTGTATACCTGAGCGGTGTTATGTGGAGCGCTCTACCTCAAAACTAAGAAAGCTGATGCAAATTTAATTTTAAACTAACTGACAGATCTCTAATAAAAAATTTTCAAATAAAAATGATGGTTTCAATCTGGGCAGCAAACATTCCAAGTTTAAAGGAAATCGTTCTAACCAAAAAACGAGAAATTTCGAAAAACTCCAAAAGCTGTTTTGTAAAATGGCACTTCCGGTTAATCAATTTTCTTCAAATTTGGAATCCTATCAATACTTCTATAGTGTCTATTAATATTATATAGATGGTACAACCATATATTATACTGAAGTGGTACTTTACAGGAGAGTAGCTTAACGCTACTATTCCTCCAGAACCCCCAAAAAATGAATTTTCCCGGGACAATATTTCAAATAAAAGAGATAGTATGTAGATTGATACGAAGTTTAAAGGAAATCGTTGGAATGGTTTTCGAGAAAATCGGGAAAAATCATTCAGTAAAGTCGCTCTTTCAGTTTATGGATTTTGCCTGAAATCTTAGTGTATTGCCTCCTGCGACTTTTCGTTATTACACACACACACAGAGACCATTCGCTAAAACTTTTTTTCGTATTTTAGAGAGTCAAAACATTTCTGAAAACTCAATTTCAGAAATGTGGCATGATCACTTTACTTCCTCTTAGAAGTAAGAGAAAGTAAGCATGATTTCAGCTATTGGTCCGTACGTATGAGGGAACAGAGTATCACTATGAAACTTAATATTCCATTTAGGTATTGCCACCACTTCAGGCATGAAGGTTTGGCAAACCATCAACCGTAAGTTTTAGAATGCAAAAAAATAAAATTAACTAATTTTCTTGGAACTTGCAATGTTTACTATTTGTTTAGTTAGGTGAGGAGAACCTACACTATAATACAATGACATAAAGGAAAGCGTGACGTCCTTACCCCTCCTCACAATTCCCCCTAAAAATCAATTTCTCCGAAATCAAGCAAATTAATAGGACAATACTTGAGTGGTAAAACAAACCTTTAGTGTCATTAATCAGAAAATCTTAAAAATAAAATTCAGTAAAATCGCACTTCCGGTCAGCTGATTTTCTTTAAAAACTTGACATTTCAATCTCATTTTTAATTCTAGTTGTAGTGATGGTACCACCGCGTATTGCTTTGAAAAGGCGCTTTGGATGGAAGCGTTTTGCATCAACACAGCCCTCAAGAAAAATGTTTCAAATAAAATTGTTATCATCTGTATATTAAAGCAATACTATTGGATAAGGACGTAAAACACTTTGTTTCCAAACTTAGAGAACCACAAAATAGATTTTCAATAAAAACTCATTTTCGAAAAATGCAGCTCTTACAACTACCTGTACAAACAAAAATGAACTGTTCTCACAGTAAGTAAGAGAGTAAAACGAGCAATACTCGAGGGATTGGTTCTTATTACTTTCTGTTAATGCTGCACGAGCAAGTATTTTCGCATGTGAGTTTTCGTCCGAAACCCCAGGAATACAAAACAGAAATGTGCGTTTGTATATGTGTGGACAATATATCTAAAATGGAAAAGCTGAAATGTGATATTCCGTTTAGGTGACACCATCGCATCCGACGCCAAAGTTCAATCAAAATCCATCAACCGGTAGATCTATTTTATTGATTATTTGTTTATTTTCAGTTTTTTTGGAATTTTTTCGAAAAAAGTTTTCTCCAACTATTTTCTTCATATTTTGAATGATAGTTGTTATTTTGAATGACATTTTTAATCAAATCATTTTTCTAGAACAAATCTGATGTGAAAAACCCAGATGATTTTCTTGTACTGCAGTCTACATAATTATAATTGACAAAGTTTCAAGTAAAAGCGATTGGTCTCTGTATTCATAGTTAGTATAATAAATTTAATGAAATCCATTAGTGTTATTATGGACACAATCGCAAAAAACTAGTAAAAACGCACTTCCGGGCAACCGATGTTCTTCAAACTCGAAATTGTGTTAACATATTAAAGATGATTGCATGTTATAATAAACCAAAATAGCACATTAGAGGGACAAAACCCCACCACTCCCCCAAAATCCCACTTAAATGAATTTTCCCGTAGAAATATTTGAAATGAAAGTTGTTGCTATGCTGCATATGTGCGGTCGATATGCGCTGTGTTTAAAGAAAATCGCAAAAAAAAACGAAAAATTCCATTTAATAAAGGAGGGTAGCAATAACAGAAAGTAAAAATTATTTATTTTCTAATCATCTATCTTTGAATCAATGTAAAAGATATTATTGTTTATCATAAAAGTTTGCTTAACAACTTTCTCTTTTGTGAAAGATAGAAAGAAGATCTCTAGGCTCTCTAATTTTTTCTAAATAAAATTTAGGAAACTTGGTTAGTTGACTTAACCATTGTGTCATGGCAAAGGTGGTGATATCATGGTGTGCGAGAGTATTTGTGGTAGATGCCAGGAAAAGAGGTCGTTGTACGTCAAAATGGGACAATAACATTTCTAGGACGACCGTGGAAAATCAACATCTTCGCCTGTCTACATTATATAGACATATAGTATAACCCCCACTCCTAGTGTTTCTTGCTTCTGTGTCCCTTGTGTGTAACCGTTACTGTACCGTCTTACATACAGAACTAAAGTCCATGCAGAATCCTCCTGACCTGTATTTAAGTAATAGCGCAAAAGTAGCCATTATTATTTATTTACCGTACACAGGTAAAAAATATAAAAAAGAAAAATTTATTTTCTCTTTTCATTATTTAATCGTTTTGGATGGTTTAAGTATACAGTTTGAGCAGCTGGACTTTACATTTTTGTAATTTCCATTAAATTGTATTGTTAAAACTGGAATGAAGAACACTTGGAAGCAAAAAAAAGTTCTTCACAAGTTCATCCTCAACGGCCTAATAGCAGTTTCAACCAAAAATGTCTCAACTGTTTGAAACCTTTCAAATACTATTTATTGGCAATAAAGTAACATTTACAGAAAATCGTTGGAGGTGCCGATTACTAAAAAATCCGGTCGTGAAACACTCACACTGACTTTCTTAGTAATTTTATAAATAATATGGTGACCGCCTACTGAGCTGGTACTTTAGAGCGTCCATATATTCTACTGAGCTTGGACTTTAGAGGAAAGCATGACCCTACCGTTCCCTCCAAACCCCCCCAAAAATCAATTTTCCCGGTAAAATTACTCAAATGAAAATGACACTTATCTATGTGTATAGATAGTATAAGAAGTTTAAAGAAAAGCGTTGGGGCCGTTTTCGAGAAAATCGCGAAAAAGGCAACAAAAAAAATTCAATAAAGTCGCTCTTCCGGTTGATGG
Organism: Triatoma infestans; assembly: GCA_011037195.1. Classification (NCBI taxonomy): domain Eukaryota; kingdom Metazoa; phylum Arthropoda; class Insecta; order Hemiptera; family Reduviidae; genus Triatoma; species Triatoma infestans. The sequence goes on along the minus strand of JAAEAF010001539.1, from coordinate 144,536 downwards.
ATTTGTCCGAAACGTTGCATCTGATGCGGTGTTAATACTAAACATAATAAGTTTGAGTTTCCTACTATTTCTGGTTTTTCAGATTTTCTGTTAACATACGGTCCGTATGCAGCTAAAAACATATTTCTTTCTCTGACTCCTAATAGGAAGTGAAGCGATCATCGTAGATATTAGAAATTGAGTTTTCATACATGTATTGACTCTTCTGAATATGAAAAAATGTGTGGTCTGTGTATGTATCGATATGTGTGTGTAAAAACAAAAAATCGCAAGAAGCTCAAACTTAATATACCTTTAGCCACTACCACCGCAACTGTCAAGAAGGTTTCGGTCAAAATTCATCAACCGGAAGTGCCACTTTGGTGAATGCTTTTTTTCAATTTTTCGTGATTTTCTCGAAAACGGCCCCAACGCTTTTATTTAAACTTCGTATCTATCTACACACATAAATACCGATCACTTTTGAAATATTTTCCCTGGAAAATTGATTTTTTGGGGAATGGTGGGGGAACAGTAGCGTTATGCTTTCCACCAAAGTGCCACTTCAGTATAATATATGGATTTACCACATAAACATAATTAATACACATTAGAAGCATTGATAGGATTCCAAATTTGAAGAAAATTGGTTTACCGGAAGTTCGAATTTTTTCGAAAACGGTTACGATTTTCTTTAATCATGGAATACTTGCTGCTTAGATTGAAATGGGTCACCGTTATTTGAAACATTTTTCGGAAAAATTGATTTTAGAGGAGGGGTATTGGAGTTGTGTCAGTTAATTTAAATTTATGTTTGCTCCGCGCAATGCCGCTCAGGTATTCAAGTAAAATCCCTATCACGCTTTTTATGGCCAGCCCAACTAAACATTGCAATTTTAAAGAAAATTTGTTGATTAAATTGTATTAATAATTTGAGAGAAAGTCGTGTGGGTGTTTCACGCCAGATTTTTTTCGTCAACTCAAATATGTATTTCCGATGAAAACTCAGTTTCAAAAATTTGAGCAAAATACTTCCATAACAACTCCGTTTTGAAACACTCACATGACTTTCTCTTACTGCAGTTAATAATTTTATACAAAATATTGTGATATACCATACTTTCGAGGAAAGCATAACGTCAACAGTGAAATGGTCACAGTGTAATTCAAAACAAAAAAAATATATAAAACTTTTTTAAAGCCTGCTGGAGATTTCATGAGCAGTCTGGTTAACTTATTCAGCACCAAACTAACAGACCATAAATTCAAGTGGGACTTTAAAGATAAGCAATAATTATCTATAAGAAGAAATGACTGATATGAATTATATACAGATATGCAAAATTAAATGATTAAATTCAAAATTAATTCCCAATCTAAACATAATTGAGTCTATTTAAGATTGAATTGATGTCTTGTGATTCATGTAAATAAGTTGACAATAATTCATTTTTATCTTTCTGTATATTTAAGTCCCACCGCAGCTTCTTCTCTGGAATTTATATTGTTGTCAAAAAATATTTGTAACTAGCGATTTTTTAAATTCTAATTTAGAAAATTGTTTTCAGTGTCCTGTTATTTTAGTGAGGCAAAATCAAAGGCGTGTTGTGTTTGTCGTGTGGATTTAGCTAAAGGCGTATTATTTTTAGCGTTTGCCACATCATGTTGGTGTTGTTTAATTCGTGTGAGGACATGTCTGGTGTGGTGCATAATTATGTGTTGTGAGTGTGAACAAAATATCTCTAAAACGAGAAATCGCAGGTATTCTGTTTAGTTTCTACCACCGCAACTGACACGAAAGTTTCGTAAATGCATTTGTTATAATTATTATTTCTGCTCTAAACCATCTTCGCTAATGTTATGTAAATCCATGCATATTTGATTGTTATTTATTGGTTGTCAACCTCTCTTAAGGGAGAGAATTCCTTCTTCCAATTCAGTGTTCTATGTTTGTTCTTATTTTTTAAAAGAACACATCAACCCGGATGTGTCTTTACTTAGGTATACTATCTAAACATATAAATACCTGTCACTTTCTTTGAAACATTTTTCGGTAACACCGTTTTTTTGGAGGGTTCTGAGGGAGTAGTTAGCTGTATGCAATCTTATATATTGCACCACTTCTATACAATACATGCTTCTATCACCTATATAATATTAATATATATTAGAAACATTGATAGAATTTCAAATTCGAAGAAAATCGGTCAACCGGAAGTACGACATTAAGGAATAGGTTCTTGAGTTGTTTTTTCATTTCTCAAAAACGGCTACGATTTTCTTTAAACTTGAATACTTATTGCATAGATACAATTTTAAAACTTTTATTTGAAAGATTTTTTCAGGAAAAACAGTTTTTTGTGGTAATTACCAGAAATTATGTTGTCACTTTAACATTTAAATTGCCGCTACAAACTTTAGTAGTTGTGTCAGAGGGCGCTCCATACTAGTTACATTCAGGTAATTGTGATAACACTATCTTTTGATGGCCAGCCTAGCTAAACGTTATTAAACAGAGAGCGCTCCCATACTAGTGACATTCAAGCATATATGATGATCACCACTATGTGTTTGATGGCCAGCCTATCTATACGTTAGCGAACAACAATTTTAAAGAAAAGTTGTCTTTAGTAAGAGAAAGTCATGTGAGTGGTTCAGGCCAGATTTTTGATAACTTATTGAAACTCTCTTTTAAAAGTTTGGTATATTATTATTAGTTTATGCTTACTTAAACCATAATAACGTAGGATGTTGCTCTAACTCTTCTTAATTTTTATTTTCCTTCCAAATTTAGGGTAGAGAATATATATTATTCAATTATTCTACAATGCAGCCATAGTTACAATATTTAAAATAGAGACTAATTGCTATTGAAATAATATTTAACTGTATTAAAACTTGATCTGATGTATCTCTTAGTTGGCTGATCGGCCGATCAGCCAACTAAGAGATACATCAGATCATTTCTAACGACCAACAACTTCTACAATTGGGTATTAAAACTTGTGATAAAAGGTAAATATTCATCTTTTACCTTTACAGTTATTACGCTATAATCAAACCATAAGAAATTAAAATATGAAAATGTTATTTGAAAGAATAAAATAAACAAACCTTATGTGTAGAATGAATGTAATTTAAATTGTATTACAACTCGGTTTTCCGTTAAGCGGCCGAAATTGCTCTCGACGGCGTATAAGGGAAAAAAATTGAAGAATCAAGGTGTTTATGTACTAATTTGGAGTAAAGCTGTTAAAGAGCAAAGAACAAAAATTATAATAAATCATCTTTTTTAGAATTATCATATTATGTTTGTTGATCATTACTGTGTTAACATAGATAAGACAAAAATTGAATTAGGTGTCCCTATAACTTCTTTACGAATAGTATGTAATATCAAAATCACTGTCATAGTACATAGAACATAAAATTATTGTCATTTTTTTCCCTAACTCTTTCGAAGTGCCTTTTAACTTTCTTATTACTAGTAAGAGGAAGTATTGTAATCGTGTCAAATTTTCGATATCGAGTTTTTACCGGAAATATCCGTTTTGAGGTCACTTGAGTCCAAAAAAGTGGTTTTTAGAAAATGGTCTCTCTCTGTGTTTGTGTGTGTGTGAACAGAATAGCGCAAAAACGAAAAACCGCAGAAAGTTGAAATTTGATATTTCGTTTAGGTATCGCCATGGGATTTGACAGTACGTTATCTGTCAGAATTCCTCAACTGGAAGTACCACTTTACTAGTTTTTTTTTTTTTACTTTTTTGCGTTCTTCTCAAAAATTACTCCGACGATTTTCTTTAAACTTGTACATCAACTGCACATACAACGAGCTACAACTTTGATTTGAAACATTTCTATGGGAAAATTCATTTAAGGGCAGTTTTGGGGAAGGGGGTGGGGTTAGGTTTTCATCTAAAGTGCTATTTCACTTTCTTAGACAATTCTGTCATCTAAAGAATGTTAATTAGAATTGAATATGTTGTTGAAATTCCGAGTTTAAAAAAAATCGGATAACCGAAAGTGTTTACCACTTTACTAAATGATTTTTTCACTTTTTCGCAATTTTCTTGAAAAAGGCTCCAACGATTTTCTTGAAATTTGAACTATAAACTACGCATACAAAGATCTACAACTTTTATTTGAAATATTTCTCTGGGAAAATTCATTTAAGGGCACTTTTAGGGAAGGGATGGGATTATATTTTTCTCTAAAGTGCTGTCATAATTGATTATACAATTCTATCATTCAAAGAAAATTACTTACAATAAATATATGGCCAAAATTCCGAGTTTCAAGGAAATCAGTAAACCGGAAGTTCGCTTTTACTGAACAGTTTTTTCAGTTTTCGACGAATTTCATTAAATTTGGTACACAAACTATAAAATTTGATTATAGTTTTGAGAACTGGAGAGTAAGAGAAAGTTGTGTGAGTGTTTCACACCAGATTTTTGATTTTGGATTATATTTTTAACGATGTTAAATGATAAACTTTATTTTAAACTGTTTAAACAAAATTACTAAATCCGTTTCATGGAAATATAGACAAATTAAAGCCTAGTTTCAAAAAACGGTATGTATCTAAAATGTATGTTAAATTATATTCAATAAAAAAGTAGAGAGACAAAATTCTGCCTACTGCCTGATTGAACACTAAATATGAATGAAATACCAAGAAGTGAAAAAAAAAAATTCTCATTATTCAAAATAAAGGTTTGAATATTACTTTAAAAAAAAGAAGACCATTTGACGTCAAATGTACCTTTAAAAGAATCGACGTCATTTGAAGGTCGCTTTGAAGCAGAGATAGAATAATGCAACTAAAGTGTCTGTTATCTGAATACAGTGTTGCGCAAACATTTTATATAAAAAATGAAAAATTTAAAAATACATAAATAAAAATTATAAAATAAATAAATTTACCAAAAATAATCCAAACTGCGGTCATTCTTATTTTATTTAGTTCTTTTGATAGTATTAATGCTAGTTTCTCATGAAAACTCAATTAAATAAAAACGTTATTTAGCAGAGTTTAACCGCTTCTCAAGTTTTATCGTTTAGTCAGCAGGAAACTGACTGAAAAAAGAAAACAACTACGTTCCGTTACCTCTCTGTGTGGCCGATCACCTAAAGTATCCTACTTGAAAAAAAATTCTGGTGTGAAACACTCACACAACTTTCTCTTACTCCAGTTCTCAAAATGATAATTGACAAATTTTATAGTTTGTGTACCAAATTAATTCAAATACGACGAAAACTGAAAAAACCGTTCAGTAAAAGCGCACTTCCGGTTTACTAATTTTCTTAAAATCGGAATTTGGCCATCTATTTATTTCTAACTAATTATGTTTGGATGATAGAATTGTATAATCAACTAGTAGCACTTTGATGAAAATCTAACCCCCACCTCCCCTAAAAGTGCTCTTAAAGAAATTTCCCAGAGAAATGTTTTAGATAAAAGTTGTAGATCTTTGCATGTTCAGTTTATATACGAAGTTTCAAAAAAAAATCGTCGAGCCATTTTTGAGAAAATTGCGAAAAAGTGAATAAATCATTTAGTAAAGTGGTAAAGTAAACGCACTTCCGGTTATCCGATTTTTTTCAAACTCGGAATTTCAACAACATATTTAATTCTAATTAACATTATTTAGATGACAGAATTGTCTAATAAACTGAAATAGCACTTTAGATGGAAACCTAACCCCACCCCTCCCCCAAAGTGCCCTTCAATGCATTTTCCCGGAGAAATGTTTCAAATAAAAGTTGTAGCTCTTTGTATGTGTGGTTGATTAAGTTTAAAGAAAATCGTCGAGCCATTTTTGAGAAAATCGCAAAAAAGTAAAAAATCCAACTAGTAAAGTGGTACTTCCGGTTGAGGAATTTTGACAGATAACGTAGTGTCAGATCCCATGGTGATACCTAAACGGAATATCAAGTTTTAACTTTCTACGGTTTTTCGTTTTGAGCTATGCTGTTCACATACACATACACACACACACACACACACACGGACACACACACACAGACCATTTGCTAAAAACCACTTTTTTGGACTCAGGGGACCTCAAAACTGATATTTCCGGTGAAAACTCGATATCAAAAATTTGACACGATTACAATACTTCCTCTTACTAGGAGTAAGAGAAAGTAATACACAACATATTCGCCTCTCATAACATTATATTATACAACTCCATGAACGTTTGATTGTTATTTTCTGGGAGGATTCTTATTCTCTGGGACCTTTCTTAAGGGAGACAGACAATTTGTTCTCCCAATTGAGTATTCTATGTACGTTTTTTTGAATTAATATCCTGTTGAGAAATATGCTAGCAAAAATTTGCATAGAACAAAATATATTCAAAATTTAACTTATACAATCTGCTGTTCTTAGAAAAGTGAGCAGTTAGTAATAGTTCAGTTGAGTAATTCAGTAAAGTCTTCAGTTTGTAATATTTTGTCAATTTTTTACTAAAACCCGTGTTTATTTATTGCATCCAAGTAAATTTAAAAAGTTATTACATCTTCTGCCTTTTTGTGTTGATGCCCCGGATATACAAGCAGAAAATGTAAAAGAAACTGCCAGCTGCTTCATAAAAAGTGAAACGAAAAATCTATATCGAAAAAATGATAAAAGTTACTAATCACAAGTTCTTGACTTTCTTTATAAAAATTGTAAAATTGTTTACTTATTTAATAGAAGTTGCGCTTACGGTGTTCAACTGAAATAATATAGAAACATTATAACAAGGTGAAACGTTTTATCTTATCATTTTGAAAAATTATCTGTTTTAATATTCTCTGCAATTGGAGCAGGTAACTGTTAAATTTCTTTCTTAAATACTACATGAAAACATTGGCAAAATAAACATGTTGCAATTTTTATTATTCTTATCTTATTCATAAACAATGAAAAATTTGGATTATGTACCACAATTTGAAAAAAAGTAATAAGAAATAAAAAGGTGCAATTGTATTGAAATTAAAAACTATTAGTAAATAAAAATAATTATTTTCATTTATTTTAAACTAATAAGAGATTATTCGCCCAAATAATTATTACTATTTAAATAATTTTCATAAAGAAAAGAATATATTTTTATAATATAGCTTTTAAATAAGTTTTAGAGAATGGTGGGGGAACTGATTTGAGTCACGTAGTCTTTAGTGCGTCGACATTTTCATTTCTATAGGTTATGTGTGTAGTGTACATTGTGTTTGTGTTGATAACTTCAGTGTTTTCTTTGGATATGTTTTTCGAAAAGATATAGTGATTGTCTAAAAGACATGTCGGGCGAGGAGGATTCAGGTATGTACTATTCTGATGAAGATTGCGGATATGATGCGTATTATAATATGGAGGATTGCGATATAGAGGAAAATGATTCGACAATGGATCCAGAACATTTTAGCTATGAATGTTTGTGTGTAGATGAAGTTGAAAAGCTTTTAAATGAATCTGTTGAGGCATTAAGTAATAATTTAAGAATAACTCCATCACTTGCAAAAGTACTTTTGCACACTCATGAATGGGCAGTATTACCTTCTGCTATTGCATATAAAAATTCTGACTGGATGCAATATCTGAATGGTAATCCAAAGCAGTCGAAATTAGAGTGTCTAGGGCAGAGATTAAGATGTCCAGTTTGTTTCGTGCCTGCACTTCCCGAGAAGTTTTCTAGTCTATCATGTGGTCACTTATTTTGCAATGAATGCTGGTCAACACATTTTGAGGTGCAGATTACACAAGGAGTCTCAACAGGGATATCATGTATGGCACAAGATTGCGGTCTGTTGGCTCCAGAAGACTTTGTTCTGTCTTTATTAACTAAAATGCCTCTACGTGAAAAATATCAAGAATTTGCTTTTAGAGATTACGTAAAATCACATCCAGAGCTTCGTTTTTGCCCTGGCCCTAACTGCAAATTCGTCTTCCGATCAAAAGAACCTAAAGCCAAAAGAACAGTTTGCGAACATTGTGTGATATCATTTTGCTTTAAATGTGGAACTGATTATCATGCCCCTACTGATTGTGCCACAATTAAGAAATGGCTTACAAAGTGTGCTGATGATTCAGAAACGGCTAATTATATATCAGCTCATACAAAAGACTGTCCTCGATGTCATATTTGCATAGAAAAAAATGGTGGTTGTAATCATATGCAGTGTTATAATTGTAAACATGATTTCTGTTGGATGTGCCTCGGTGACTGGAAATCTCACGGTTCAGAATACTATGAGTGTTCACGCTATAAAGAAAATCCAAATATTGTTAATGAATCAGTTCATGCACAAGCAAGAGAGGCCCTTAAAAAATATCTTCATTACTATGAACGTTGGGAGAATCATTCAAAAAGTCTTAAATTAGAAGCTGAAACTTTGGAGAAAATAAAATCACGTATTAATGCCAAAGTAATGAACTCCTCAGGAACCTGGATTGATTGGCAGTATTTAGTGGATGCTGCAGCATTATTAGCTAAGTGCCGTTACACCTTACAGTACACATATCCTTATGCTTATTATCTAGAAGCTGGCCCACGTAAAGAATTATTTGAGTATCAACAGGCACAGCTTGAAGCAGAAATTGAAAATCTATCCTGGAAGATTGAAAGGGCTGAAACTACAGACCGTGGAGATCTTGAAAATCAGATTGACATAGCTGAAAAGAGGCGGACTACACTTTTAAAGGATTTTTTGGATGTATGACCAAAGTAGGAAATTTGAACAGAAGTAAGTTCCTTTACTATCAAAAGACTTTAACATTTTTAGTAAATCCAAAAAAGCCTAAGATTTATATGATGAGAAAATTTTATTTTTATCTGATGAGCTTTTCTGTTTCCAAATGAGCAATTAGGTACTTATATAAACTTAATGTACCATAGAACAAATTTCTGGAGGTAGTACTTTTTTTGTTTTCGATAACATTTACAATTTAAGATTGTAAATGTTGCATTATTTATTTATTTTTTTTATGTTACATAAAAGTTAATTTGTCTTTCAGTTGATTATAAATTGTGAATTAAGACCGAATCTGTGAAATAATTATAATTCTCCGTAAATTCATTTATGTATCCATGGAGATTCTTGTTATTGTATTTTTCATTTATTAGTTTGTTTGTCAGTTTACAATTCCAGCTTAAAGTTATTTTTGAATTTAACAAGTCCTACATTTATAAACATGTTTGTTCCAATTGAAACTTTTCTGCCTTATGTTTGCTGATAACTGTTAGACATGCTATCAGTGCTAATGAAATATGTTTGCAGATAGATGCATAAGAAAAAGAAATTCATTAAACAAAGGAGACATTAAAAATGTATTTTAGTATTATATAGCCATGATATTTAGTTATATTGATATTGCGAAAGCTGACATAATGTAGCATAAATACATAATTGTTTCTTCCATATTGGATTTGTTTTATAAATACATAAAAAAAGTATTATTGGCCTTCTGCCACTTATTTTCACTGCCACAAACGCTATTCCTACAAATGTTTTACAATTTATCCTGAAATTTTTCTCATAATAAAACCATATTCAAGTTTTCACTGAACATTATATTCTGAAATATTAGTTATCTTCCATTTTTTCTTCTAGTCGTTAGGATTTGTTGAAATAAAATGATTAAATTATTGTACATATAATAAGTATAACATAATGTACATAAGATTAAAATAAAACATACAAATTAAACAGATTTATAAAGAGTAAAGATATTATAAAAAGAAACCCTAATATTCTCACATATTTATAAATTCAAAAAGAACACATATTGTAGAAATTATGAAAGCAAGTTATAATTACTATAATAATTAAATATTAATAATAATCAATGTTTATTTGGCTTATTAAGCAAAAAGAAATGAATATCCTTACGATGGACTGGATTAGTTTGTATTATATTTGATTTGTAAATATGTATTGTATCTTCAATAAATAAATAAGTTTCATTAAATATATAGGTTTTATTGTCTTTTACTATTATATATATATATATGCATGTATATCTGTGGATGTCTGAAATTTTTTGATTTTATTTATTTACAATCAAAATATATGGACCAGCTCACTGGAGCTTTACACATAGTGGTAAACGGAAGAAAAAAAAAGAAAAGAAAATTAGAGGTCTTGATAAAGTCGGGGTTTCAGCCTTCTTGATGAGGTAGGTTCGCCTTGTGGTAGTGTGAGGTTGTTGGTACTGTGTTAAGTGTTAAGAAGAAGCTGTCTGTTAATTTGGTCATGTGTGTGTGTATGTCTGCAATATCGAGTTCTCTATGTATTTGGGTGTTCCTGATAAACCAGGGTGCGTTTAATGCTGTTCGTAGAACTTTGTACTGAAATGTCTGTAATCGTTTCGTCAGTGTGTTACTTGCTGTGATCCAGACTGGGCAGGCGTATGTCAGGAGAGGTCTCAGAAGCGTTTTATAGAGTAGTGTGGTGCAGGAGTGTTTGAGTGGTGTTTCTGTTGATAAGTGGGTAGAGCTGTTTCAGTCGGGTGTATGCTTGTTGTAGTTTAGTGTTAATGTGTAGTCTCCAGGTGAGTCTTGTGTTCAGGATCACGCCGAGATAGCGCACTCCTTGGTCTTTTTGTTTCCAAGGGATTTTATTTCAGCACTTTCACTTCAGATGTTCTTAATAATAAAAAAAAAAAACAGCTCTTAAAATAAATCTTAGTTGATGAATCCTGTTAAGTCTCCAGATACGAGATTAGGCTACAAATCTTACCAGCATCTATTATTAAGTTAATAGGAAAAGTGGGAAAAAAAGCGCAGGCTTAGAAAATATAAAATGTGCAAGCACTATTTATTTCTTATTAAAACTTTAGTTTTAGTCCTTTAATTCTTAACATCTTAACAAATTTGGTTTAGTTAATCATTGCGAAGAAAAAACATTTTGGAAAAGTTCGTTTCAAATCGGAATTTGCACAGATTATGAAACAGCAATAATTGATTGTCGGAGTATTAACAAACTTCAAAGGGAATAAGTAAATATTTTTCAAGTTAGGCCCAGTGATTAGAGTTTTTATCTATAATTTGTCGGTATTTAATATGTTCTCTTGTCAAGAAACTAAATTTCAGCTAAAATATCACATCATCCATTATGGCGCTTATTTATTTAAAAGATTGCAAGGAGGTAACGATTAAATTCAGCTTCAGACACATGAGTAAGCAGCAAGGTAAACAATCAATTGGGCTGAATAAGAACATGAAGTATAAGTACCTCTGCAGGATTAATATCATATCAAAAATTTACAATTGTTTTTATGCAATTGAGAATAACAATCTGGTATGAGTTCATCAACTTTATTTATTTTAGGTTTTTATTATTTAGATGTTATAAGTAAAATAATATCTATATAAGAGATGTAGGAAATTTTCTTTAAATGTGGTTTTCTGATTTCCTCTTAACTTTAATTAATTGAATTTCAAGCTTATAATTTTCAGTTTGTCTTGTATGTGTAGTAAGTTTTTCTTCAGTTCAAAGAAAAGGTTTAAATAGGATTCTAAAATGAAAAAACAGTTCAAATTATATTCAGTTAAAATTTTATTTAATAAATGATATAATGATTTGCCAAGTACACCCTTCTTACATGACATCAAACATTTCATTAAGCTCAAGAAATAAATAATTGTCTACTTACAATTTTATGCACCATTTTAGATTATTTAAGTTCAACTGGAAATAATTTGAATTGTCTTAAATAAGTATTAATATTTTTTTTTTTTTAATTATTTGCAGATACTGTTTTGCACCTTGAATACGCATAAAGTTGATATGACAAAGCTATTAGGTGGACAGATTGGTTTGGAAGATTTTATATTTGCTCACAGAAAAGGTAATCTTTTATTATTATTATATTTAAAACAGATCCAAAAAAATAAAATGAAAAATTTCATTCTTTTCATTGTACCGTAATATTGTATTTTAGGAAGACCTAAAGAAATAGAGATCACCAAGACTGAGGAATCCCTTGGATTAACTATTACTGACAATGGAGCAGGTTACTCCTTTATAAAGAGAATTAAAGAAGGGAGCATAGTGGATAAAATAGATTATATTCAGGTATCGTACAAATCATCTCTATACATATAGATAATTGAGGAGCTAATTCACGTTTCTTCAAAAGAGCTAACCTTTCGTACGAGACATATGTTATCATTTTTGAAAAACGTTAGACAATCCTAAGCCTTCGAGAGAGGACCTCCCTCGTATTTCATACGTTCTACATGTTTCGTTCATACTTCAAACGGGCTTCTTTGGATGGCCGCTAGCTAATTAATCTATAGCTATAGAATTTGACAAGTCAGAAGAGCAGCCATTTGCAGTAGTTTTCCAACTATTACAAATGGCTGCTCTTTACGTCGCTTTACAAAAAATCGGCAGGGCTTAGGATTTTGTAGTTTGGTATATTCTCCACCCGATAATCAAACGCTTGAAACATACATAGTCTTTTTTTTTTAGTTTAGTACCTTAATCTAATTTAATCTTAGCCATGACCTTTATCCAAGAGCAGATGACTTGGTTTCAGGATTCATTTTCTTTCCGATCATTTATTTAGATCAGCTCTGCTATATTAATAAATGAGGGCCAGAGCCCAATTTCACCATCGTCTATAATATTTAACAACTTCAGATCTTAATATAATTCGCATGGAATGATGTTGGCTAAAGTTTTACCATGCTTTCTTCTTCTTCTTTTTGGCGCTATAGCCTTGAAGGAGTTTGCCCTCCATAATAATATTCTTCCAATCATGCCGATCTTGACCATGTTTTCACTTTTAATCAAGAAGACAATCTATGTTCTGATTCGCATAAAGATCCCTAACTTCTCTGTAGTCCTTATACTCCACCCATCCTTTTAGTATGGGGGAGGGGGCACAAATTCTTCTTAGAATTTTTCACTCCAAGTTTGAAGCAGTATGATCTCTTTTATAAGAGCCCGTCTTTCATTCCCACAAAAATACATAAAACCAATATAACAACAACCTGGCTACCCTCGAGTGGTTTGAAGCACAGTATTTTCCTGTAGACCGACGGTTATAAAATAGATTAAAAACAATATATCGGCAACTTGGCTAACTAGAGTGTTTTGAAGCCATAACCTTCTTAGGGAACAGAAGCTTCTGTTATCTACTGGATTTCTTTACTACATGCCTTCAGTCATAATAAACGAACCTATATAATATAAAGTTTCGCTTATCATTTCTTGTAGGCAAAGCCTTAAATGACTGTAACGTTTACGCCTGCAGTTTACGTTTTAAATAGCAAATATTTAGTCTTCCCTTATTTACTTCTGGTCCTAAGAATATTGCCAATTCAGATTCTTCGAAAATAGCCGCCAGCACTGCTTTACTTCGCCATATAATAATAAGTGCCATAGGAGCAAGTATGTATAGTTCTTATCACTAAAGTGAGATAAACCTAACATTAAATTCAACAATATTGGAGACAGTCTTACGCTTTTGGCAATGACAAATTCATTGGAGAGATCTCCATGTACTTCAATACGCCTTATGTATTTTGGAGCGTCATCTTCTTAGTCGTATTAACTATTTTTAGCCGATTTTCTTATTGCTAACTAACAATCTAGGTAGAAGATTCGTTTTTCATCAATCCCAGTCTTATGGGATTTCTTATAGGATATCATCAACCCCAGTTTTATGGGATATCTTCCGTATCACCCACTAATTCAACATTTTCAACACGGCAGTAACCTTTGGATTGTAACCTGGCTTCATTTTCTTCAGTCCCTTATCAAACTTCCATTCCTCCTGTAAATTCGCAATTCTTTTCTCCCCTCTCTCTTTTAACTCCTGCTCAGTTTTTTCTTATTTATACTATATTGTAAATTTCTCTAATGATTCTTTCTTTTACTGCAATATACTTTTTTAGCTTAATTTCATTATACAGCTCACGAAGCCCAAACAACAGTTAATTCTCATCTCCCTTTGTTCTTTTATCAACCTCTTTGCTTGCTACATAACTACCTTTTGTTTCCCATCGTTTTGTATAGTGCACATATTCTGAGATTTATTTACTAAAAGATCTTTCTTTCCATATGTTGTTCTTATTACTGACTTCTAAAGGCATCTGACCAGAATATAATCTGTCGGCTCTGTACCTCGTTTCATGTTTTAAGATTTTTTGCGATACTGATCAATTTAATTGTTTGTAGGCCTGTCTGATGAAACCCATTTCTCTTTGTGAACTTCTATAAGTTCAATGAATGTACTAATAACGTGCATATTCCTTGCAGCAGCAAAATCAATAATTCGATGACGTTATCATTTGAGGTTTCTGATTGTTTAACTTTCTGTTATAGGACTACAAGAAGACTTTTTAAATATTTAAGTCCCCAAAAGTATTTTTGTTCATACCTGGGTTTACAACCATAAGATCTTTCTAATTTATTGTAAAAGGCCTCTTTCTCTTCTTCCGTTCTATACGCGGTAGGGCTTATACAATGATAAGCGAAATTTTAACTCTATTAAACGTATATATCCTTACAGTCAGGCCTTGATTGCCCGCATTAACGATTTCCTAATTAGAAACCCTGTACAACGACGTCAAAGTAAAACATCTGTTTATTTGTCAATTGACCTCACTATCTTTTATTATCTCTTAAATCTGTTCAAAATGTTTAAATTTCTACTTTATTTGCAGAATGGCAGCTACCCCAATTCTATACTTCATCAATCTCGACTCCAATATTCTGCACTCTCTGGGTTCAATTTATTTTTAACATGCCAAGCTGCCAAAAATACTCTCCATTATCTCTCCATGGTCGAACCTTAAATCCATTCGATTCTTTCATCGAAAACCGATTCTATAAAACTGAAGATTAAAGAGCACCGATATTCTGTAATAAATAATATCGTTTACAAGACATATAATTTGTGGTTTCTTCTAGTGGTCGACGTATACAATAGTCTACCCAAGGCAAGTACGACGAATTAAATGTCACTTATTCAACATTCACTTATTGTAGTAACTTATGCTTCTTGAATTGTGAAAAAAAAAGAAGCGTGGCAACAGCATTATAAAAATAAAGAAGTAGAGAGAAGTTCTGGAACAGGCCAATGTAAAACTAAACGATCCTCCTTGGAACATTGAAGGGTGCTAACTAATGTGAACAACTGAAAATATTAATATATTGATTTGTTGATGTCATTACAGTGTATTTTGACACACCAATTTCAGAGTCCCACTACTAATTTAAATATTCAGTTTTATTTGTCTTGTTCAGTTTCAAATATAGTTTGATATCTTACAATTTTTATTTGCAGATTGGTGATCATATAGAAAAAATAGACGATGAATGCTTGGTAGGAAGACGACATTTTGAAGTAGCCAAAATGTTAAAGGACATTCCAGTTGGTACTACATTTACTCTGAGATTAATCGGACCAATGAAAGCGGGTTTTGGTAATAATTGTTTAGTTTCAAAATTATAGGGAATCTATTGCGCTGTTTACAAGTTTCAAAGCAACGCAAAAATGAATCCTTTCTCCATTGAAGGGTCAGATAGCTATTTTAGTAGTTCTGATATTTTGTACTTCACTACAACCAATATATTCTTTGACAGAGATATAATAATTAATTGGAAGGAAATTGATTTTTTTATTTTTTAAAGAGTATTGGATAATTTGGCTTAATTTAAAGTAATAAAACTTAATAAGAGGAAGTATTGTGATCGGTCAAATTTTACGAAATTATGTTTTCACCGGAAAGACATGTTTGTAGCGAGTAGTCTGCACGTGTGAACAAAATAGCTCAAACACGAAAAATCGCAGGAAGCTCAAACTTGGTATTCCTTTTAGATACTACCAGCGGAACTCCACACAAAGGTTTTGGATAAAATCCATCTATCAGAAATGCGACTTTACTGAATGTTTTTTGTACTTTCAATTTTCGAGATTTTCTCGAAAGCGGCTTCAACGATTCTCTTTAATCCTCGTATAGATGAATCTATACACATGAATATCACTTTTTTTTTTGAAAATTTTACCCGAATAAATTGATTGTTTTGGGGGTTCTGGGGGAACAGTAGTATAAAGCATTTCTCGAATGTACATTGTATGTTCAATGCAGTACAATTCAGCATTAGAAGCTGTGGCAAAATTAAAAAAGTGATCAAGTTTTGTTAAGATTTTTAATTTTTTCGTTCTTTTATTTCGTTGTTCATTTTTAATTTCTTTTATATACTACTACAAGGGGCCCCTTGATCTCCCGGGATGTAGCCGATGCGCGTATTGCGTGAGTGCACTTCACTCGATTGTTCAATATTAATTATTTTTGCAATTATTTCATTTAGCCATGTTTAGAATCTGTTACCACGGTTACTATAAATGGTATATTAAATTGTTTAAAACTATATTAGAATTTGGACCGACGATCCCCTCCTTATTACACATCATTTTAAAGATCTCGTCAGGTAACTCCCCTGGTGAATTGAGAGAAAGCTAAATTCTGTTACGGCGCACCATTTTCAAGATATTTAGGAAAATATAGAAAAATTGTAACAGATCTAAACTTATCTCTTAGTTTCTCTGTTAATAAGTATACAAATAATCAAGTTCGAGCTTCATGTTATTACTTTAAGCTGTTAAAGCGCGCGCGCGCGCACACACACCACAATAATATATATAATTGTATTATATTTTAATCACTATAGCTGTCTAATTCGGCAGCTTAGCGGGACCTTGGAGGTCTCTTTTAACAAATTTTAGGGGTAAATCTGGTGTAAAAAACTCACTCGAATCTATCTTACTGCACATAATGCGATTTCAAAATTGAGAATTTTTTTTATGTGTTGATAAATAATTTGTGTTATAATAATTATTTTGCAAGCCTGTCATGCCCATTTTGAAAATCCGTCCAGCCGAATTTGCAACATTTAATGCATTCCACAAAATCGTGACGCAAAGTATCTTACTTTTTTATAGATACAGAATGTATATATTATTATTAAATTAAATTAAATATTAAATTTGAAAAAAAGTTAAATTATAATTTTGAGAAATACACTAGGACAAAGTGTGAATAAAACATTCCACGCACCAGTTTTTTTCTCTATTGAAAAAAGAGATTCTTTCTCTTTTGAATTTTCTCATTGAAATTATCGTTGATTGTCCGATGCTCCATTGTTCATAAAGGAAATGTATGTAGCCAGTTATTGGGATCATAACCACGTACACTCAAGTACCAAGAGTACTCCACAAATACTTATTATCTATTTGCCTGGCTATTCTTGCTTTCTGATTTCCCACGATATTGCTTTCAGAAAGAAGGTATGGGCTTCATGCAGTTTAGGATGTCCTTGGGTGTGGTTAATCATCAAAGCTTCAGTGTAAGCCTCAGTCGAGTATTAACCACGGGGAAGAGTACCAAGATTTGTAGGAATTCATGCTCAATTTAATACAGGGAATCAATGCTTTCCCTGTAAGACTAAGCCTAGGGATTTTGGATTCTTATACTGTATGTGTAGATGGTGTTAAATTCCTCAATATTTTAAGTTTTTTTTTTATTGCGTTTGCTTCATTTTTGTGGTCATTTAGCGGTTTCGGGCGTTCACCCATATTTCCTACTTTTTTTATCTATAGATAAAACACATCATAGATTAGCGCACTGCAAAATCAGGAGGCTATGCACCATTTACAACACAGCGGGTGCAACCGACTGTTCCTCAATTATTGTTCAAGATAATCAGCTAATTTGAGGTCTTGCCAACTTTTTGGAACTGGTTATTATAGCAATATTCACGCGTTCTTATCACCTGCATCTAACTTTATTGCAGGAAATGCACGGTATGCAACTTTTCTGCAAAATTATCGGCAGATGTTGATGGCTTTTCCGTGGATGCCAGGTATATTTAATTCCTGTAGGACATCTTTCCTACCATATCAAAGCCAGCAATACGAATAAAATAAAATGTAGAAACTAAATAGAATTATAGTCAAATGGAAGAAAGGTTTCAGAAAAATAAAACAAAAAATCACTTTAGTACTTATGATTAACTACATAAAAAATTTCTTTTCCATTTTTGGAATATAATTTTTTCTTTCTGAAACTAATTTTTATGTACGTTCACTTATTAATATTTTAACTACTATCAAATACTAACCGAAGATAGTTAAGGTTTAAAGTAATAGAAATAAGTTAGAAGCAAAGTAATAACAGTATCATTTTTGTGGTTTATTCAGAAAAAAATATGTATTTGTTTTATTTTCAGCAAACGTAGACGCAAGAAGTAGTCATAGAAATAAAAATAAAAAAGGGTATGGTTCAGGAAAAGAAACACTAAGATTTAAAGCAAATGGGCAAACACAAATTGTAGAAGAGGTAAATGTGTTATTTTTTTACTAAATGTACTATTTAACTAGAAATTGCTATTAGCTTTATAAGCTTTTCTAAACTTATAGAGAAAATTCGACTCTCTGGGTTGGAATTACAATAAAGAATACGGTTATTAAGATATCCTAATTTAGAGATTGAACGATTAAATTTGTTATGAATTACCCACTACATTTGTATACTATCGGCACATGTCGGTGACTTTCCCGTAGCTGCCAGGTGCCTGCAGAATTACCATTTGTTTCTTACCTATCCTATAAATTGTATTCTTTTAATCTTCTCTTTTAACAGGACCACAATTATCATTGATTCCCTCTTCTTTATTGAAGTCTGTAAAAATTTTGAATCAACAAAGATTGTAAGTGATATAACACGTTCCAATGTGTTTGAAGTGATGTTTTTGAACTAGTTGTCATCCATCACTCATTTGTTAAAAATAAAACAAGAATGAAATTACTTAAACAGAAGGCTTGTGTTTTCGTATACATAAGATGTGAAATATATGTAATTTGTTTGTAGGATTTATACACAATGACAACGTTATTTGTTGCTTGGAAACTCCGAAATGTTCATTTTTATGATTGTGATTTGTTTTACAGCCTAATATGGAAATGCAACTTGGATTGGAAAGTATAAACCGATTATTAGATAATTATCTTGGTATCAATGATAATGAATTAGGTAGGTATGTTTAGAGATTTTATATACTTATTCTTTTAACATTATCTTAATAAATTGTTCTCATATATGTTTTTATTACAGCAACACAGATCTGGGAAGCAGCGGAAGGAAAGGTCAATTCAATGGATTTTGCGGAAGCTATAGATAATTCTGACTTAGGAACGTTTGCTTTCTCCGATGATATGATAATTGAAATGTGGGGTGCTGTAACAGACGCCAGAGCTGGTAGAACAAAACAAAGGCCTACTTAAATTGAACCATCTGTAAAAAAAAAAAAGTGAAGATCACTGTCAATACATTATTTTGCATATCCCGAATTACCGTCTTAAACAGTTATTATAAATAACATGCCCCCGAGATTCATGTATTATACCTCTTACAATTCATTTGATATTTTGCATCTGCCTCAACGAAATCTTTCATACAAACATTTATTTACAAAAATATTATTTTCGCTGTGTAATTCCGATTCAGGTTGGTAAAAATGTTTACCAAACTCATTTTGTAAGAGACATTTTATAAAAGTTATTGAATTTTACTCTTATAATCCAATAAATTACCTTTTTTCGGTGATTTTGAGTTAATAGTCTCTAGCTACTAAATGCGGCAGGTCTTAATGTTATATTTGCCGGGCTTCTTCCGTTCCTTATATTTATAACGAGTGGCCACTGAAAGATTGAATGATGTCAAACATAAATAACTTTCACAAACACGTGATTTTTAAATTTTATTATTTTATTTGGAAATATAATTAATGGATATTTTTCAGTATTATGTGGAAAAACAATTACTCCTATTTTCCTGCTCACTAATACGTGCTCTTTCTACAGCATTTTCCAACACCTTACGCAAGTTTTCAGGTCCTAAATGTCGGATTTCGGCTCGAATGTTCTTAAGTTCTTGAATGGCTCGAGGTTTATTTACTTAAACCCCTTCATTTAAGTAGTCCTAGAAAAAGAAGTCTAGCGTCATCAAATCAGCTGAACGCGGAGGCTAAACAAATTCAGCATTTTTTGAAATTATTCGTTTACCGAAAATTTCTCGCAGGAGGTCCGTCGTCGCCCTGATAGTTTGCGCAGTAGCTCCATCCTGTTGGAACCTACCTCCTGATTATCTCCGACAGCTGCGCATAGAACATTTTCAAGCATTGACCTATACAGGGCCCCTTTGATTGTTTCTGGTTCATCTTCCTCATTTTCAAAGAAATAGGGGCCGATAACTTCTTCCAGCCATAACAGCGTACCAAACAGAGCATTTTTGGGGATGCAATTGATGCTGATGTAATTCCCTGGTATTCTCAGTGCCCCAAAATCTGGATTTTGTTTGTCGATTACCAAATTGTTCAAAAAGTTATGTCTGGCTAGGTGCTCAAATTAAATGGCGCACTGCTGGCGCTGCTGAGTATCTTGAGGTAGTAAAGCATGGACCATTTTTATCTTGTATGGAAACATTTTGAAATCCAGTTTCAGAATCTTCTGAAGCGTTGTTCTGACGATGCCTAGCTGAACAGGGCGAAGACGGGTAGATGCAGATGGATCCTCAAGCACACTGCCATACACCAGAGCGTACCGGGCGATGCGCTTAGGACCTCTTCCCGGAAGATCGCCTATTGATCCAGTTCTTTCAAACTGGGCGATTAGGTTCCAAATCATGTTATCGCTAGGAGATACTCTGACATTAAAATGCTGCCGGTATTTTCTCTATAATGGACCTTTCACTGGAATAGAAAAAAATGAGTTTTATCGTTGCTGGACAACATACGTAGCCATTTTAATCTTCAAGGGATGCTTTAAAACTTACAAAAAATAAAAGACTGAAAATGTACAAGTTACGTCTTTCTCAGCTTACCTTCAGTATTTCAGTGGCTACCTTTTATTATAATCAATAAGAGAACTACCATTTGTTCCTTTTCTATCCATAAATTGTATTCTTTTAACTTTTAAAGAAATTTATCAAAAATGTATGTATGGTAATCTAATTATATATACATATATTGTTGTAAATATTTTCAATATTATTTATGACTATTATCACCATTTAAACTATTATATTATGTTTCCTAAAAGGCAAATATTTTAAATGCTTTTATACATTTTTTAATATAAGGGCTCTGTATAATAAGAAATCTAGTCTTAAATTTGTGAATTATAAATATTTGAAGCTTTTATTAATAAATAATTTATCAATGTTTCCATGAGGGTGACTCATTTTTAAGAACGAAACCTTTCAAATTTTTAGAAAATACATTTAACCTCGTGATACCCAAAACATACGGTTATACATTTTTATCACCATTTATCACTGTAGTGTGAGTCACTTGGAAAGGATATTTTGGCTCTGGATGTATTAGACATATTTCCACCTAATTAATGCATTTCTTTCATCAGAGACATTTTCCGTGATAGCCTGCTTCTTTTTGAGGTCACCGACCAGTTTACACAGTGTGTAAACTGAATTTGCTCTGTGCAAGTCTGTGTTATCCACTGTTTGACAAACGCATCCTGAAGATGGGCGAACGCCCGAAACCGGTCGATGACCTCAAAAAGAAGCAGGCTATCACGGAAAATGTCTGATGCTTTCCAGCTCTGCGGAACCAACCACATTTCTTTCATTTTCATAATTATTACTGCCAGTAATCAATATCAGTAATACAGCCAGGAATTGTAGTATCAGTAAAACATTTAAAAATAATATTAGATATCACCGGGCCAAAAGTTTGGTTACAAATTTAAATTGTTTTTGCTTTTAAATTGATAAGAAGAGGAGAAATAGTGAAATAATCTGACAGCCTTAGTATATTTTCCTTTTTTAAAGAGATTGCTTTATAGAATGAAGGATTTTCATGTCGCTAAATTGCAAGAAAAAAAATGTCTATACAAGTGTGCAAACAGCTGCAACAACTTTTAAAAATAACCAGGTGCCTAACTTAACACTTCTTAGGAAGGTCAGTATTATATTGGTTACTAGCAAACGAAACTGACAATTTATAGCGCCAGAAATTCCCGAAAATTTAAATGAAGCTTGGTAAAACCCAGAATCCAGTGCCTCAATGAAGAAAACCTCTGATACGGCTCTTTCTACTTACTATCAGAACAACTAATTAGAGTTGTTATATATATATATATAAAATTACTCTTAAATGAAATCGTCCCCTTTTAATCAGGTGCAATTAGAAATTATAATAGCTCTATTTTTAACAAGACAAATAATATATAGTTTCAAAAGTCAACAATCAGATTGGAAGAGCATAACATTTAAGAATCTCAAGATTTATTTCTGTAAGAGTATATTTCTACTAACAAAAACTGTACTTTAATTCAAGAAATTGTTAATGCATGAATGGCATTTCAAAATCCATTATGATTCATAATGAGGGCGCTCTCTGATGATTACTTTCAGTCTTAAGATGCTTCAGAGCTAGCTTTGGTTTTCTTTAACTGATGTAATTGTCAACAATTTTTGCCTAACACGGGATTTGAAATGGTTCACACTCTGGTAAATTTCAATGAATGATTTTAATTCATAAAACACATTTAGGAAAATATAAATATTAAGTGTTTTTTATTGAAAATTAACTAAACGTCTTATTTTAAAACTATGCGGTCGATGCGCGGCACAAACAACGGAACTGGTAAAGCCAAATGCAAGTAAGTAATTTTTGTTTTTGAGCACTGTTTTTTAGTTTAAAACTGTTTAGTAAATTGTTGAAAATTTTTATTACGGTAGTAAGGAGCTTGAAAGGAAACACTTCATAATAATGAACAATGAATTATTTCAACATAGACAGTTTATCTACTCAGAACAAAGCAAATATGTTTATTGTATAGAGGAAGTAAAAAAAATATTTTTTTCCTTTTTTATCACACGAGTCAACAGACACAACAAGAGATCCTTACCACTTAGCAAAATTTTAAGTATTGTTACTGTATAATATACACATACTTCCTCACAACAAGGAACCACTTGAGTTTATTTACTTTTATTGACTTCACCTTTCACTAGCTACTAATTAATATAAAGAACTAGTTTCACTGCTAACAAGATTATTAATGTATACATGAACATTTTAATAATTAACATTGAAAGTAACAATGAGGAAATAATAATAACAATATAAGAGAAAAAAAAATTAACATTAATGAAAATCTGAAACAAAATCGAAAAATAAGTAAAAAAAATATAAATATTAGACTTTAGTTCTACCAGAGAACGCCAATCACTAAATTGAATGATCAGCTGAGAACTAATTTAATTTTTTCATATGTTCACTTGGTTTTATATTTTTTCTATTAAGTGTAATATGATATTTACTTTATAAATATTAATTGTTATTTGGATCATAATTTATTTATGGTCTTAAAAGTAAAAAGGTTGAAAAATGGCTATTGCATCCTGGAGGTGACTAGATATCGTGGCTTACAATGGACAGCTTTGGGTTTGAGACTGTGTCTTTGGCGAAGCTGTGTGACCCTTGTTTTTGTGGAAATATTGCTCCGCCATCTTTAGGTTAGACTCCTAATCTGCAACTTTATAAGTTTTGACTGTGTTTAAATAGTAATGAATTAGTGAATTTTGTCGGAAATGCAAGTGCAACTGTTTTTCTATTGACGGACATTGGACTATGATTAATCAGAACTCGGAATAAGTGTTGATATGTTGTTGTTCAAGACAAAAATAACATTTTTCTCAACATATAATTATACGTGAGTATCCCCTATAATACAACATATTGCCTCTCGAAAACTATTTCAAACTGAATTTCTTTCATATAAATTATTAAAAAAGAAGTGATGACATTAATATTAACGTTATACCTTAAAAATACTCTAAAGATGTTCGGATTGCAAGTTGATCAGCCAATGTTTTTTTTTTATACTGTACCCTTTATTCAATATATAATACATCATAACACTTTTACTTTTCATTAAACTATAATTCCGGCAAGTTATCAATAATTTCCCACCCTAATATGTAAATTTTTGAAAAATAAATTAACCCAACCAAATGGTACATTTTGAAACCATTTTTACCTTTTCACAGTTATTATAAAATACAGTTTTATGTTTATTTCGTAAATTTATAAAGATTGCAGTTACTTTAAGCTGTTTAATAAAAACACAAATAGTTACGAAAACCTTTTTTTTATTTTAACTATTAATGATACACAGCGTTCATTGTAATGAATTCGTGATAATCTTAACTTAAATATATTTCTTCATTATTATAGATTATTGCATTTTGATTTTTTTCTCTGATTGCTTTTTTGGTAAGCTAACACATTAATAAATTCGATGTTATGACTGAGTAAATATTTTGTGAATTCGTGATTTAGTTATGTGCGGAATAGACAATCAGGATAGAAAAGAGAGTTTTAATTGCAGTAGGAATTGTTATTTAATAATGATGCACTACAGTAATAGATAAATGTATTATATATTTTATAAATAGATATTTTTAATAAGCAGTTGGCCGTTTGTTAGCAAATGATTATCATATTTATTCCTAATGAATTATTTATTGAGTATGGTTGTAGGTTCAAGAGGTTGTTTGGCCACCTACATAATACCAACAATTAAAAATTTGTTTCGTTGTTAGGCTGTTTCATGTTACAAAGTACACCACAAAACAGATTAACACAGCACTTATTATGCTAAACATAATCATGGATTTTTTTCTTCGTTGTTTTTGCGAAGATTCATTTTTGTATATTTTCCGTTTTCCGCGCGCGCGATTTCATTTTATTATAAGAACTATTTTTCTGTATATTGTGGGGTCCTCCAGTCAGGGGTTCTACTCGGAGCCCCCTCCGATATGAAAATCGATGTTACTGTTTGCTAGTTGCGTCACAAAATGGCCGTAGGGACCTCGTTGCTATAGCAACGTCAATTAAAGTTTCTTTCTCTGTTTACATTTTGGTGCATTTATATTAAAATAAAATGCATTTAAAAATATTACAAATTTATATTACTATTTAAATCTTTCAAAATTCATCACAAGATGAAATAGAGATGCTGATCTAGTGAGCGAAATCCGATCCGTAATGGACAGACAAAAGTTGACAGAATGTCCCACTAGTTTTGTGTATTAACCTTCAAAGACCGCGGTGTTGCCGGATCTATTTATCACACGCATGCGCGCTCAGCTGTTGGCCGACTAAAAAATCCAACTGCACACAAGCTTTTTGACGCTTGTCTATTGATTCAAGATGAGCCTAACCTCAGGAGAAAGTGGATTAGTGTCAGGACACTGAAGATGTTTGGGTTAGAATTATGATCTTCAGAACCCCCAGCCGGAGAATCGACTTTGTTGATGTTGGGGTGTTCAAATATATCATCCAATTTGAAAATTCTGCATTAATCTTTAGAGGAGTAAATTAAAGTTTACAAGCAATAATATAGAAATTTTCAATTGTTTAGGTTTCATACGAAAACGCATAAAGGAATACATTTTTGAAAGTATATGGTGACATTACTTCAATTAATTAATCCTACCGATATACTAAGTAATGAATAAAATGAAGATTTTTTTATCTTATGTTTTTATTTATGATGTCTTGACTAGAAGTTTTATCATTTAGCCCTATTTGTAGATGCATTTTGAGAATGAAAATAAGATATATTACTACGTCTACAAACTCCTTTTAAGATTATTTAGTTTTTTTCTCCACCCTTCTATTTTTAGAAATTCAATGAACTCCTAAGTTTCCGAGATGCTTGAAACAAATGTTTAATATAGATTTACTTATCTTATTCAGAGAATCATACCAAACATTGTACATAGCATTTACATTTTAAAGGTTTTTTAAAAATCGTTGAATTAATCAGCATCATAGCTAGTCATAACTTACTATTTAAACAAACAAATTTTCGCATTTTATATTTAAAAATTCCAAGATTTATTCCCTTTGTTTGAGAAGGTATATGAAAATAGGATCCCCAATTATAAGTGATATATTTTTTATTGAACTTGATCTAATACAAATCTTTATTAAAAATAAATGTTAGATGGTTTAGTATTAAGTTTTCGTTTATGATAGATAAGTATATATACCAAGGTCATTTCTGGTGGTTCCTCACATTGTCTTTCACTCTTATTAACGGTATTATGTGTTTATTGTCCATCTTTTCATTAGTGTCATCTCATACAATCATAACTGATAACAATTTAATAAATAAAAAAATAAAAACATTACTTCCTGCGTAAAGTTTTTACACCTATGATAGTTCAGAATTTATATTCAATCCTAAAATTAAATTGTTACTACTATAATTACTATTACTACTGTAGTAGTAAGTTTGATAATTATTATGCTGAATATATTTTTTCTCTCAGTTTAAAAGTCATAAGTAGTCAAATTTATGCCTCTAAAAAGATGAAGTAAGCTTCAATTCTAAAGATAAGTTGATTTTTCTTTGATAAAATTACAAGTAAATTTAATTTTCAGGATTTTTAGTTTGTTAAGATGAAGCCGGGTGGAGGAGGAGAAGTGTCACCCGAGCAAGCCAGTCTTGTTGTTCAACTAAACTCAACCACTGTATCTCACAATTATGCGTAAGTAATTAAGGTTTTATTAATTTTTTTATTTTATCTCAATTTATTTAGATTTCTCAATTTTAGCAATATTTCTCTATATAGTCATCACAGAAAAAGTAATTAATTAGGAGTAGATCTTTCGGAACTGTAATCAGCGAATAATTACATAAAAATAATATTATGAGAATATTTTTTATTTTATCTGAACTTATTAGAAATATTGTATTTGATTTCCTTATTATATTTTTAGCACATTTCTTGAAAACCAGATGAAGGAGGAAAGGTCTAAATTATTCATCATAATCCAAGCTACTTACATGCCAGCACATATATCCCATATAGTTACGATTGCGAACTATTATTTTTATAATTCTATATATAAATAGCGATATTCTGTTCAACAAATCTTGGCCTGGTGATGCCGATTATTTGAGGTAATGTAATGCTGGAAAACTAGTTTCCAAATCGTCAGGCCTTAAGTTATACGGAAATGATTATATATATTAAATTTATGATAAAAAAATGTCAGGTCATTGCCGAATGATAATCAATTCCGTAATGCTGGAAAACTTTTCTTTCGCGCTTTAAAAAGAAAACAAAACTGTTTTGTTTTAATTAAAAATTGAAAGTAGAAAAAGGTATTCGTTAAATTCTTTTGTAGGGCAAATACTACTCTTCAGATATTCTTCCAAAAATGTTAATTAAATTTCCTGGTCTCAAACAGCTGTTTTATAAATAACTTGACAAATAATTTAGAACATTTTGTGTTAAAGAACTCACCATAGGTTCATTTAATTTTTATAGAAAAGGGATTATGCAATTTTATTTGCTGGAATGGTGTCTGCCTCTTAATGCTGGATTTTTCTAATGAATTGAATATTTTTGATCGTCTCACTGTGTCCACGCTGTGTGTTCCCTAGTTTATTTTTTCTACCAGAGCGTAAAAAGTTTTCCTGGTACAAGTTGTAATGATCGGAATTTCATCTTAGGATTTAGAAATGAGTCTTTTCCACTACTTGTATTTAAAGATATACTTTATAGAATTGAACTTCGCAGAAAAATCTGGTCTGAGAGAGTGCGAAGTGTTAACTGTGCCAACAATTAAATATTACCATTATCTACTAATTACTAATTACATTATCTCTTAACTAAGGAAAAATAGTAGACTACCTTTGCTGATTGAGAATGAAAACATCATGATTTCAAAACCTAAATTTTCTGCAAGAAACCTTTAGTTTGTAAAGCTTTGATCAAAGTAGAAGTGATGCTAGTATTCGCTAATTGGTGCGAGGATACACTCAGAGAAAAAGAATAAATTGCGTTAATTTTGTAACAAAATAGCTAGAAAGTATAAAAATCGACACAGTAATAGTAGATATTAGCATACTAACTTTAAAAACAAAACTTTATTTACAACTTCTGACCTTTTTCATTAATACTTAAATAAATCATTTTGGTAGTGTAGCAATAATAATGTCTGGTTCTAGTTAGATATTGGTATTTGTGTCTAACAAGCGCACAGAGCCATTATCCTCAGGATAATAAGAAAAGGCCATTTCTCTATATTTGTCTCTATTTTAGTAGTCATCAAAAACTAGTAATTTGAATGGAAATGTGCATTAATATTTTTTGAAAATCTTATAATAACCATCTTTGACAGATAAAGAATCAGTTAATTTAATTTTTATATTTGTTAATATATTCTGAAATTGTAGTTCTGCTCGTGGAGCTCGTGGGCAGGGTGCTGGGACAAGACATAAACTTCCTCTATCTCCTTCAGCTCCTCGTTTTCTCCCAGCCAGAAATATCAGCGCAGTTGCCCGTCCACTCCCTAAAATCATGTGAGTAATTTTATTTGTTAAAAATAAATTTTCTGTATATATATATGTCACAAGAACAATTATTTTTATTTAATTATTATCACTAACCATCGTAGGACAAGTCCCAAGAAGAATACTTCCGAGCAAAATGATCACGATTTTATGGAAGGCGTCGTTGAGAAGCGACCGAAATATCCCAAACATTTACCTCCTAACTTCCAGGTAAGCAAAAAAAAGTTTATTCATTACCTATAATTGGGAAAGATAATTTCTAATTAAAATATTAGCAATTAGTCCTGCAGAAAATAGCAAAATTGCTTCATGTAAATTTATATAAAATCATAAATATATAAAACCTCAACAAACGGTAATTTTCTATATGTTTCTGATATTTATTAATCATAGTTCCAAGTTTAGCTGAAATTTATTGAAGTGTCAGAGACATTTTCCGTGATAGCCGCTTCTCACGGTCATCGACCGATTTCGGGCGTTCGCCCATCTCCAGGATGCGTTTATCACACTGTTTGACAAAGCTAGTGTGAAAACTGAATTTGCTCTGTGCAAGTCTGTGTTATCACACTGTTTGACATACGCATCCTGAAGATGGGCGAACGCCCGAAACCGATCGATGACCACAAAAAAAATCAGGCTATCACGGAAAATGTCTCTGATGCTTTCCAGCTCTGCGGAACCAAACACAACAATTTATTGAAGTATTATAATAGAATATGTAAACAGTAATCAGCTATTTATACAATCATTGATGTTTCTAAATAAATTATGTGAATATGTTACAATGTTTTGCTTTCAGTATGTCGTCCACGAGCATAATTATGCAGCACCACAGCCTCCTGCAACTCAGCTTTGTTCTCCTATCCCTCTGGGGACGAAGGCTATCAATAATGGTATTTCTGTCACTCCAAATGGACTTAATAGAGGTGGACTTACTCAAACTCTTGTTCCATCCACACATCACTATCATCACCCATATCCAGGACAGAGAGGTAATCAACTTAGATATTTGATTATTAAAATGTGAAATTTCATGTAATTATCGAATTTGTAATATTTAATTTTTTTGATGATTGTAATATTTCTTGATTGACAAAGATAAAGGATAGTAGATATGCGCATTATGCATCAAACTAAGTTTAATTTAAACTTTTCTAGTTGATTTTTATATGAAAGCGTGGTATAGTCACATCTAATTTTTAAGGAAAAAAAGTAATCTATATTCCTATATTTTGTTACAGCCTATTCTCGAAGTGTCAGCTCTCCAATGACAAGTGGTGCAAATACTGGTGTTGGTACTGTTTCTACATTAGTTCCTTATAGAGGTCCTCCAAGTGCAGTACTACCTCAATCTCAACAACAATCCACAACACTTTTGTCTGTTAGTGGGCTCCAGCAACCCACACCTGATGATGAGAGTGATTTAAGTTCTGATGGGGAATCCGGCGGTGGCCATAATCTGAGAAGGACAGGGCCTCCTGGAACTCAGTCATCCAATCTTCCTGCTTTGCTCGGTCCTCAGGATGACGGAGAAGAAACAGAAACAGCACCTGAAGATGAGGACAGTGTTACCAGATGCATTTGGTAAGGATAATAAGAAAAGGCCATTTATCTATATTTGTCTCTATTTTAAAACAAAATATACAAAAAATTCTAGGAAAAAAGTTCTTTGGTTCAGCTTTATGTTTTATAATTAAGTTTGAAGTATCAACCTCTTTAATCTCAATAATTTGTTTGCATTTGCAGTGATTTCCAACATGATGATGGATATATGATCTGCTGCGACAAATGCCTGTGAGTAATCTCTATTCTCTAAACAATTGTAATTGATTACACAATAATTAAAGTTGCTTTACCTAATATAAAGTAGCTTGAAATAGTATTTGCATCGAATGTCGTAGAATTATTATTTCTTTATAAAGCGCGTGATAATTGACGATTAGGACCTTCTCAGTGCACTCCCGGCCTGTGGGTAGTGTTTCTCATAGTAGACAACATTACCCGTCACCCTGGATGGTATAACCTATGAGGATAACATCTAAGATAGCATACACAGACCCTCCGTATGCTAACCCAGCGCGCTTATTAAACTAATCCTGTCCCTATGGGACTGATTTGAATAGAAACTGTATAACTAATGCATATTAGTAATTGTGAAATAAATGTTCCGATGAAACTTCTTAGCAAGTCTTTTAGACAAGTTTTTACGGTAATTTCTAAAAAATGTTTTTCTTACAGTGTATGGCAACATGTGGACTGCATGGGTATCGAAAGAGGTAACATCCCTGATGAGTACAGATGTGAAGAATGTGAACCAAGAAAAGTAGATAAAGCTCGAGCAATCAGAATACAGGTTGCCAAAAGAACTCAGTTCAATGATTCTTCTGATTCTCTGGAATCTGCTAGGGATAATACACCACCTAGTTAGTATTTTAGAAATGTCTGTAGTTATTAATAATTGATATTGTTTTTAATGTACCTAATACTTCACTAGGTGGAGGGCGAGCAACTGGAGGACGTAAGCAACAATCAAGAAGTGTTTCACGAGGTGGGAATAGTAGGCGAGACCGTGGTGGGGGTAAGTCAGCTAGTGGGGGCCGCCAATGGAGACAAGCCGATAAAAAGCAGACAAAACATAAGGGAAAACAGAAACAAAGAAGAAATACAAGTAATAAGAAGGTAATATTGGTAAATTGTTACTTTTTCATTTCTCAATCCTTCTGCTTAGATGTAAAATTGAAACTCTACTTCCAACTTCCTTACCTAAGTCACTACAACTCAGACAGTCCCGGGCTAAAATACAGTCATTAATTGCTTAGCAAACTTTAACCAAAATAAGGGCTCTGTTGTGAAAGATTGACAGTGCTACAGATTCTGCAGAGAAAAGACAATAATGGATTACAGTTTCCTTCTCCTGGAATTTGGAATATTTCTAAAGTGGGGTTCTAAAGTTTAAGTCAGTTTTTCACTTATGAGTATTAACATTCATTAAGTTTGTTCATCTCAGTGTTTTGCTGTCTCTGAGGCTGATTCGGTTTTTATGTTCCATAATTCTTAATAATTTCGACTAGTCCTTTACTATACTAAGAAAATTTGATATGAAACCCATCAAAAAATTTCCCCTCTGGCTTAGACCTTAACCTTGATTTCACTCCCATGCATTTGCAACATCAGCTTTGTACAATATTGATGTGGGCTTATACAACATAAAAATATTAATATAAAAAATAATTAGTTATACAATGTTTAGGTGATGAAGATTTCATTTAAAAAATACTGATTTAATGAGAGCTGAAACTTTAAAGGTTAAAGTTACTTATTTAAATTTTACTTTTGTGTTTTTAGTCAGAGAAAAAAGAAGCGATTTCTTCATTGGAGAGATCTCCGTCTCCTTTGCCGCCTGCGCCACAAGCGGGATTGAACCAGCTAAGGCAGTGGATTGATTCGTATGAAGAGGCTGTTACAAATCATTACTCACCAGAGTTAAGAGCAAGAGTAGCGGCTATTAAAACCAATGGGTTACATTCATCAGATAGTACAAAACTGTCAGCAATATTACCAGCAGTGCCAAAGTGCAAAGTTTCATTGATGCCAACTGGCATTAAGGTAACTTTTTAGGATTATATCTTCAATTTTTGACCCTCCAGAACAAACTACTTGTTTTGGAAAATCTGGAGTTAGGCCAACTCTTAAGTGTATGTTAAATTAAGTAAACATATTTATAACAGTTTTTTCTATAATGATCTTCAAATATAATGCTAAATATTACAGATTCTTGTGACAACGGCAGTTGTCGGGCCTAATCTACCCATAATTGAAGTACGAGGGAAATATATGCTCTCAAAAGGTCCTACTTCACCAGTTGGCGGACCTGGTGGAGGAGGTAACCTTGGAAGTGGAGCTGGAGGGAGTTTAGGCGGAAATTCGGGAAGTGGCGGTGGAGGTGGAAATAACCCGAAATGGAGTCCTTACGTGTTCCATCATAGGCTTTCTCAAGCCGATCATACGACGGAAATATGTGTTGATACTACCACCTACGGAAACGATGCAAGGTTCGTACGGAGAAGTTGCAGGCCGAACGCTGAAGTGAGTAACAATAAATAACTTAAAACTAGAGATTTGATATACTTACAGAATATGTTTCTCTTTTAATGGGTTTCCTACTAAAACGGATATTTCATTTTCAGTTACGCCATTGTATAGAAAAAGGTGCCCTACATTTGTACATAGTAAGCACCTCGCAAATAGAATCCAAAACGGAGATAACACTTCCAGTAACAGTGGGACAGTACTGTTCTTGTGGACTTGCTGAAAAATGTCAAGCCAATCATGTTCAATACCATAGGTATATTATTTTTATTCAAATATATATGTAATATGTCAGGGAAAGTGAGAGGGCTGTTAATACTTAAATATTTTTGGACAGTACGCAAGATAAGAGGCGACGTGGAAGAAGACGAACCATGTCTGAGAGTAGTGGCCCACTTGGTCCGCCAGAAAGAGCGAAGACTGGAGCACTTGGTTCCGCTAATATTGTGGGAAATCAAGCTTCACCAGTCAACAACAACAATAACAATATTTCTAAAGATAAGGAAGCAAAGAGGACGTCATATCAGTCTCAACTGTCGCAGAGAAATATTCCTAGTCCTCCGAAGGTATGTCCATCTTACATTTACTTTACTCTCTTGCAACTTTAACTAACAAATATTTTGACTTCAAGCTAATTTTGGGAGAAAAGCGCTTTATTAATGGTATTTTGGAAATGTGGAAAGAGCTTTCACTTTCTATTTAAGTTTGCGGAATTGGTACAATTAACTGGATCACGAACATTAAAAAAGAAAAGAAAAAACAGTTAACAAATGTCCAATAGCAAACATACATAAAGATGAGATTAACGCACATATTTTACTCAATGAAGTACTAATATTTCACTAATTTATTGATTACACCATATAAATTCAAGGTAGACCTTGAATCGAATATAGTACCACTTGACAGCCCAGAATAGCAATCTTCCTCTGGGCATTCTCCCCGTGTGTAACCCCTTTCCTCTTGGTACTGGAGGGGGTAGTTTAAGGACTGTACCTACCCTCTTGGGGTTTACCAGTCCCCCACCGGTGTCGTTTAACAAGAGAAGCATGTCACCACCATGGTGAGACTGTTAGTGCAATACCTCCCCATGGCAAAAGTGCCGAACCCTGGCACTCCTCCGCTTGACCCATTTAAGGGCAGGTTGACATACGCTCAACCAGCGCGCAAAGTGGTCACATTCCATACCCAGAAGCTGGAGAAGGCAGCCCCTAGCAAGCTCTAGTAAACCGCGCGTACACAGCAAATGCGCTTCCAGCTACGAGCTGGCACCGGGGTTTAATTTATATCGCGAGTCTCCTCCCGCTCAACTCATGACCTCGGTCATTAGAGTTGTTAAAACACAACACGAAGCCAACCTCAGTTGCAAGCAATTGGCTTGGAAACTGGTGCTTGCACCCGTAGTTCAGTTTTCCAACTCTAACGAGCTAGCGTGACTGATCGCAGGCAGAATGAATCTTCAGATTACATCTACTGATTCCTGTCCATTGCCTAAGTACAGGGGTTCAGTAACCCAGGATACTTACTGGCAACCCTGCAAGGGGAAAGGATCAGGATAGGATTGGTCGGGGTGAGGAATTCCCCAACCTGGAGAGCCAGAGGCTGATTGCACCCCGAAGAGTGGGCGATGGTGACGCCACATACCCACGCCCAATCTTCCTCTGGGCACTGGCAACTGCTGCATCTAAATAATATTTTTAGTTATAAAAACAAAATTAAGCTTCAACAGAATATAGCTTTAGTTGGGTCCCGCTGATTAGCAGATGTTGGACACCTAACGGTAAAGATACTTATTTGTCGGATGGATACTGTTTAAGTAATAAGAATGGAAAGTTTTAAAGATGAAAGTTACATTAAATCTTAATATATACTCAAATATAGTGATTCTATGGTATAACCGGATTTATTCGGGATATATAGATTCATTTTTTTAACTTTACATGTTTAAAATAGTATACATAAAAATAATATCTTTTGAGCAAATGGTTTTTATTGTATATATTGAAAACTCAGAAGCTAAAAATCGCAGGTAGTAACTTATTAATATTCCGTTTAGAATCATTAAAATACCGGAAGTGCAATTTAATTTTTTTTCTTCATCTTCTTCAGTAAATACGTAGAAGCCTTATCACTTTTAAAATTTTTCTGAGAAAAATTAGTTTTATGTAGTTTTTGGAGAAGCGTCATATCAAGCTTTCTTTAAGTCCTTTTCAATGGGTCTCTGTCACTGATAACATTGAGGACAACTAAATATATTGCGATAAATCCGCAATTTTTTAAAAAAAAGAAGTAATAATTATGAGAATTACTATATATAAGACAGTGTCGTGTGGGTGTGTTCGTCCCAAGCAACTTTTCTCACATAATGGGATCAGGAGACGGAAAAATCTAAAAGAAAGAGCAGTAATCGTTTAGAAAAAGTGATAATAAATATTAACTAACTATCTGGTATTTTATCCGTCCTAGCATATTCCTTTTGTTCCCGACCGGCTTCGGATTTCCATCCATCGTCAGAACAAATTCACCAAGTTCGTTAGAGTGTTCACTTCAACCCAATGTTTCTGCGTTGTCGGTTCCAAGTGTGAGTGTAACAGAAACATCATGTTGAAGTGAACTCACTTCACGTACTGGTGAATTTGCTCTGACGATTGATAAAAATCCGAAACCGGTCAGGAACAAAATGAATATACATGCTATGACGGATAAAATACCAGATACATTTATATAGTTTGACTAAGAAATTTCAGAACAGACTGACTTACTATGTTTTATAAAGAGCTATTTATGCGCCCGTTGCACTGTTCAGTTGGTAGTTCAATTGATAATTTTTTTTTGTTAAGGCTTCTTTGATTGTTCTATTGTTTTTTAAAAAATCTAGAAATTATTTTTAAATTAAAGTTTTTATAAAATGAAATCATTTTATTCAATAATATTGAAATTAAAAAATAAATGATACAGTTTTGTACAATTGTATTTTTATTTTGAAATTTTCTTCTTTTTTCTAAATTTATTGTTCATCGACTGATTTAAAAATAAATTATTTCGATCACACAGGAGAGTTTATTTTTAACATATGAACGATTAACCATAAGATTTTAATTTAATTTAAAACAGCTTTTTTTTGTTTTCTTATAAAGTCGGTGTAATGGAGTTTATTATTTTAAGGGTAAGCAAATTTTAAATGATTTTTTCCTAAATAAAGCGTAATTAGTTATTCTTTTTAAACTGAAGCAAAGTTGCATTTGTTTACAGTGAACTTGTTTTCATAATGCAATCGCAATAAAGAAAATTATGTTAAACAACAGTCTGTTTTAATGAATATATCTTTTTATTTTTCTGGAGGAATTGTTAAAGCTTTTTTGTTACTATACAATTAACATATATAAGAAATTGTTGACTAAAAAATTTTTTTAGTTGAAAATAAGTAGATTAAGTGGCTCTTAAGCGTATCAGTAGCGTTATTATTAACTTAATTTTAGGAACGTTGGTATTGAACACATGTCTGACTCTTCTCTCATCGTCCGATTAGATTATATCAAAAGCCTTCACTATCGAAAGAGAAAATGGCCTAATCTCGAATTTTGTTTTATAATCATTTTTTGCTCCATCATCAAGAACGATAAGAGCTTTGAAGATATCAAATTTATGTTGATAGAAATAGTATTATCTTTTAAAAAGTAATTGCCCTGAGATGCAATCGGAGATATTGTATTACAAACAATCGTAACCTAGGTATCTTATGCCCCTGCGGAAAATCAAATTACCAGTCAAAAAGGCAGATTTTTTTTTTTCTTCTAATGTATTTATTATTTATTTTTATTCTAAACCATTTCTGTCCATTTGTTTTTTTTAGAAAATTAATTTTAAACGTTTTTAAATACAAATTCTTAATAGTCAAATATTTTAAATGGCTTTTTTTTTTTTTAATAAATTCATTAGGTAATTTCATTATTTTTAAGAATAAACTCGAATCTGAATAGGCAATTAGACTGTATGCAACATTGGTTAGTTCTGAAACAAGATGGAGCTAGAATTTGACAAAGCAACAGCTGAAATTGACCTCATTAGTCTAAATTTCCTAATTTTAAAATTCATTTACTTAGATAAGAACTTGCAATACACAGGGTGATAAACGAATAGAAAAAACTGTAGGAACTTGTTGAGGAAGTCATTTTAAGTAAAAAATGTTATATGAACATAGGTCCTGTTTGATCAATTACAGAATTACAACGTTCAAAATTTTACCAATGAAAAACAAAACAAGCAGTTGTTATTTAAAAACCACTGTTGAAAACAAAACACATACAGTCATCTGCAAACAATAATTTAGTGTTAGTCGAGAATTTAGAGGAAGATTGAGTGCTTCAGTCCAGCTGAATATGCTGCATATTGGTTTCTTTATGATTTCTGCGATAGTAATGCTCATCATACATCAAAAAAAATACCAATGGAGATTTCCGATTAGACTTCAACCTTCCCATCGGGTATTCGACGGTACATTCCAGAGACTTAAAAAGACAGGAACAACTGCTGTATGTAATAATGGTGGAGTCATCTGGGAGGTAGTATTCGCAATGAAGAAAATGTAATCGAAGTTTTGGACAATCCCACAATAAGTAGTTGACACATTGCAAGGCAATTGCGCCTTTCATTCAACTTCATATGGCGTATCTCAACTACATCGAGAAGAAGTGCACCCCTTTCATGTCCATCAGGTTCAGGCTCTAACCCAAAAGATTATGGCCCACGTATGGAGTTTTGTACCTGGGTGCTACATAAGGTTGCCATAGATCCAGATTTTTTGTCTAGTGTTCTGTGGACTGACGAGGCTCAATTTACGAAAATGGTATCAATAACTGCCCTAACTATCATTTATGTCTCTATAAAATCCACATCCCTCCAATCCAATCCCTTGCAACATCCTCTTAGTGTTAACACCTGGGCTGGAATCTTGAATACTCAGTTGCTTGGAATAGAAGACATACACATAGTAGATTACATTCTGAAGGAAATGTGATTTTTCTAAATCAAGACTTTATGATATGTTTGAAGACACCAATCTAGCTGCGACAACTAATCGGTACCAACACGATGATGGCCCAGCACACTATGGAAGGCAAGTAACTGAGTGGTTAAATAGGCATTACGCTGACAGGTCGTGGAGGTCCTATCTCTTGGCCTCCAAGATCACCCGATCTAAATCCTCGTTTCTTTTTTTGTTGTAGTTCTGTAATTGATCGAAATAAGACCTAGGGTCATATAACATTTTTTATTTGAAATGCCTTCCACAACAAGTTCCCAAATTTTTTTACATTCGTTTAGATTGCGTAGTTTTAGCATATTAAAAATATTTAAAATCTGTTGTAAGATGTCTCAAAAACTTTGAGGGCTTAGCTATTTTTGTATGACGCTGACGATGGTAATGGTTTGTTAGAAAGATGTTATTATTGATTTAGAAATTTCAATTGACTTTTTTTTATACAAGAAATACTTTTATGTTCTGTACTCACATATTTTCCTGAATAGAGGAGGAATTGCCAAAGTTTGTTGCAATTTTATATTTTAATTTTTATGTAACTTTCAGTCATGCATCTAATTCTTCTGAGAGTGATCCCTATAATTTATCATAAGTATATTCATCCAAACAAGCTGATATATGATTCGATTAACTCACTATTAATCGAGGGTAGCCCAAAATGACTCTCCTTTTGAGACAGAAATGGTTGTATAACTTTAGCAAAGTCAATATTTTTGATTTCATTGCTTTATTATTGTATTATATGAGTGACATTTACATTCAATGATTTTTTTCCCGCGGTAGTATTGATCCTCTAGATAGTAGAAAATAATCTCATTTTATTTAAATGAGAGGACAAGTTCTTTGGAAATGAAGCAATAATAAATAGCGAATTATGTTTGTACTTTAGAGATTAGGTACGATTTTTTACAAACTTTAGTGAAAGTTCTCTTGACTTTTATTTACTAAATGTGGAAGGTTTGTTTTCAAGTGTTATGAATTGATTGACGGCCAAGTTGTGCTTTCCCTCGAAACGGCTTTATAAGCTCATCTTCGGCATTAAAATTTCTTGGCGTTGTTTAGTGGCTCATTCACCCCTTCATTTTGCCCATCCTTGCCTATCAGGTTTTCGTTTCAGTTTCTATTTATTTATTTTACAACGGCATAGAAGTTCCTTTTATTGAGTATAGATTATTTTATTGAAATTGAATTATATAATTTAAAAAAATAATGATAACTAACTGCGGACCAAAAGTGGCATTCTCACAAGAAGCAAAGTTAAAATTTTCACAATTTGCTCAGATTCATATATATTTTAACCTAAGCAGCGAAAAATTTCAATAAAAAAAAGCAACATTCATTAATGTTGCCATGGTTGCAATACATCTCTAACTCAACAGGATATGCTTGGAACGAAGTAATCGATGTCCTCTTGCATCTTATCTCTGACAAAATTTAGGTGACAACACATTTCCTGTAAATTGTTTGCCACTTGATGGAAACATCCTAAGCAATGACCCATCTTATTCCAAACATAGTCTAACTAGTAGAAGTTATTCCAACTAGTAGAAAGGATTGAGAAATTCTTGCATTATAAGAACTTGCATTGTCCTGCTGGAAAGTGGCACCAGATAGTCGTTTGTCAAACAAAACAGTTTTAAGGTTTTGTGGAATGGCTAATTGCCGACTGTAAAGATTTGAAGTGGCCTAAACGCAATACCTATAGCCTCCCTTATCATGATATCTGAGACAACGCCACTTTGATCTCTCAAAATAAAAGTGTGTCTCTTGCCTCGTCCTGCTTACTGTCATTCGCCCATCATTTTGTTAGAGATGAAGATAGGATTCACCACTAAAGTTTATGTGACCCCCATTGTTGATTTGTTGCTTTTTTAACGCCATCTAAGCTTCACAACCTTATGGCAGCTATCGCGTATATATATCGCTTAACTGTTCTCATGGACAATCCTTACCTTAAATCGTCGTAATTATTTAAGTACATGTTAGTTTTTTCTACCACTTGGGTTGATATTAAAGTTTTGGAGTTAATATGAACCTCGAAAACTTGAAACATCTGGATGAAGGTGTTTATCTAACCCATCTCAACAGGATTTGACGGAGAAAACTTTCCTTTAAACTCATTTTGTTGGAGGCGAACAAACACTTCTAGAGGACGGTGCTGGGTGCGTTCCCTAGATC
Organism: Triatoma infestans; assembly: GCA_011037195.1. Classification (NCBI taxonomy): domain Eukaryota; kingdom Metazoa; phylum Arthropoda; class Insecta; order Hemiptera; family Reduviidae; genus Triatoma; species Triatoma infestans. The sequence continues at coordinate 104,853 of JAAEAF010001539.1, read as the reverse complement.
TTTATACCCAAATCATCGAAGAATGGATTTGGTCAAACATTGTAAACAAAAGACGCGTAATTTCTCGCAAGATGGATAACAGCTTCGTATATATTGGCCAAATTGTCCTTCTAAGTCTGGTAGCTGTAAATCATGGCATTACATTCTCTCTTTTTAAACAAATTTTTTTCATAAAAGTATACTGAATTGTCATTCCTGTTGAATATATCACATTATTAAAATAATTTCACTGTACTTATTTTTGAATTGAATGAAATGGAAACACTTTTTCGCCCATATTTTCTAACAACTGTGTTATAAGTTCACCTTTTACTCCTTTTTTTTTTATATTCAACTACTAAAACCCCTAGCTTAAAGTAAATACCGTTAAGCATAGATGACAGGGTGATAGCTACAGTAATATGAGACGGGATCATTTTGGGCTACTTTTTCTACTTGTTCTTTACATAACATCTCCAATTCAGATAATTTGAATTTTAAAAAAAATTAATTAAAACAAAAAGTTGAAGAAGATGAAAAAAGAAAATACATTATTTTATTGTAACCAATGGTTACATAAAATAATGTATATATGCTCTTAATTCTGCATTTATCACTACTCGGGAGGGGAATTTTTGGAACAGTTTTTTTCTGTCGTTCGTCAGTAAAATGATATCGTCAAGACTTCAGTACTTTACAAGTGTATCTGTACCCAGGCTATTGAAACCTTTTTACCAGTCCCAGGAATTCTTAGGATGCAAGCTTGAAGATTACGCACCCACAAGCATTGCCATTCATAAATGCTGTTCGAATAATTTAAACATAGTTTTGTTAGAATAGTTTGAATAACTATAAAATACACACTGTCTTCTTTAAAAAAAGAGTTAGCTTTGATTTTGTAAATATAAATAATTGACATTATTAATGAACATATTTAATAACCCTTCTTAGAGTAGAATTATTTACTACTTGCTGGTTAACTAAGTGGCATATATTACAATCTCGGTGATATGGCGAATCTATAATGCTTCTTCAGTTATCTTGCATCTGCTTATCTAACATTATTTTGTATACTTGATTAATTAGAGATTAATATACTTGTTTTTTTTTTTTCTACTTTTATCACAAAAAATATAACAAAGTAAATTGTTCTATTCCTAACTAACTTGCCTATCTAAAACGTTTAGTATTGTTTGAATATATATGGCAGTAGGTTATTTATAAAGGTATGATTACAATGCATTTGTTTGTAAAAGGTGGCAAAAATATCACCTATACCATCATCGCCGGATACTTCTCCAAATGTCATTACCAGCTCTACCGTATCTAGCAGTAGCGCGAACATTACTACTTCACCGGGTAATGCCGGTGTTGCTACTTCCACTACTTCCACTACCGCCACTTCGATCACATCCTCCGTTGTGAATAGCAACAGCAAGGTTCGTGGTCAAACAGTGAGCACCAGAAGGGCCACCACGCCAGCAACTAGACAGGAAGAACGAAAGCGAGCAACTGCAGCTGCAGCTGCTAATTCTGGCAGTTCTGCTCCATCGCAGATGAGATCCGTCTCACCTAATAATCTGCAAGGCGTTAAACAAGAAACAGCTGGCAAAATGGTTTGTGTATTATTATGTAAAGACCGTTTCTAATATTTTTTTTTTCAATTGCTAGAAAATGTCTGTATTCTGTAGTTGCGTAAATGATACTCGTTACTTTTACCATCGTAAGTTACGTATCTATTTGAAAGCATATTTAAACATATGATTAAATTTTGTTATTATTATTGTTACTATTATTATATTAATCTTAATATAATGTCAACATTGTAGAAATTGGTGCCCGGAGCCTTCTCAGTGCACTGCCAGCCTTCGGGCATTGTTCACTCATTACGACAACAATCCTTATCACTGACAGTGAACTGTAGAGGCTCTAAGAAGAGAAAATCTAAGGTTAGCACTGCCTTTGATAATTCAATACAATACATTCGATTGCCAACTATTTAAGATTCATTATTGCACAGTAATTTGGTGATGTTTGTATTATTATAATTCAGCCACTTATTGTCAGAGTACCTGTTCATTTTATTTTAAATATTGCAGAACTTTTTTTTAATACCTAACCTTGAATTAATCAATGTCTCTTGAAACATTAATTATACAATTCTTGGCATATGTTCCTCAATTTGACATTTTTCATGTCAAATTTGATTTTATTGTGCCAGATATGAAATAAACTAACTCCATTTTACGGATGCAGCTTAAGTTATGGCTATCTTTAATGAAGTTAGGTTACATTTATGTAAATATAATTAATTGTCTACTGCTGTTTTAATTAATTTTTAGTGAACAATTTTTTATTGTGCCCTAAACTCTGTCCTCGTAAAACAAAATACAATTATCATTCTATTTATTCTTGATTTACTTGCAAATTTTCCAAAATTTGAAGGATAGTAACATTTTACATTATTATAATATAATTAATTAATCATTCAATATTTTTAAAATGAATGATCTCTGCGATAAGTTATTTCACACGAAATTGAAATAATTTTTTTGATTTTTTTACTTTCTCTTACTCCTAAGTATTTTTTTGTATTGGTTCCAAAAATCTGCGATTTCCCTTGAATTTAAAAATATATATGCATTCGTTGTAAATTTTCAATTTAAAAAATAAACTATTGGCTTTTTTTCGAATAGCCCTCAAAGTCCGACTGCGATCAGATATCATGGACGGAGGTGGTTAAGAAACACATTAATAATTAATAAAAATTCCGCAGAAATAGATTTTTTTTTTTATATCAAGTAATTTAATTCAATGATACCATATTCATAATTTTTAAAACAATGCCAATTAGATCACTGTAATTAGTCTCAAAATCTCATTTTCATGTATCTGAGTTCTTTAATTCTAGACTATTAAAAATTTGATTCTGTCTTTTACTAATACTTCCAATTTCAAAATGGTTCCCATTCTCACAGTGGGCCTGCAACGGTAGTTGATTGCAGCTGTTGGGTTTAGAGTACCCACAGGCAATCTCTAGTTCACCACCACACACAATTCTTCATGCTTGTACATTGTAACTTAATAGACGATAATTGGTAAAGTTTTGACACCTGAGGATTGCCTGTAGATCATTAGATTAGAACACAATGGATTTGACTGTATAACCTCTCTCACTGTGACTCATTTACTAGCTTTCGATTTTGTTATTTATTTATTTAGACTCGTGAAGAACGTAAAATGGAAGCAATCATGAAAGCTATAGAGCGTTTAGAAAAGGACGAAGCTCGTAAACAGCAAACAGTAAGTGGAAACAGTTCAGGCGGAAGTGGCAGTGGAAGCGGTAGCGGTGGCAGTTCTGTTGGAAGCCGGGCTAGGAAGTCTTCAATATCTATCTCCCCTCATAGGGAGAGATATGAGCGTGCAGCGTCCAGTAAAAAGAAGTGAGATATATTTAGTATATTTTTTTCTTTAACTATACTATCCTTATAATTAGTAGTGGGAGTATGATAAGATTACGTAATTCCAGAGCAACACGTTCAGTGCGTGAGACGCGTTCTTCTAAGTCTTCAATGAGAACACGTCGCGGCAAGCATGTACAAGTTGTCACTTCTCGACGTCCTACAACAAGAAGAGCAACTGTAACGAGTGGGGCTAATTCAAAACGTAGTCCAGCCATTAACAGAAACGATGATGATGATGATGAAGATGAGGAAGAGGATGAGGAAATGATTAGCAACTCTTCCTCAGCAGGAGCTGTTGAGGGTGGAGGATCCGCAGTAGGTAGCACTTCATCGCCTACGCCGCCGGCGCAAAGTCTTAGAAGGACTACTAGGCGAAATGCTGGTCTTAAAGTTGAACGAACACCAATCCAATTGCAGTCGCCAGCTCCACCTAGCGATGAAAGATCGGAAAGAGATGAACAAATGATGGAAGAGCCAACTGTTCCGGCTTCGACAGTATCCCATCTTCCGGATCATGGGACGGCTGCTAATGGTACAAGTCCAACTATGGACGAGGAGGTATTGCAGGAGCACAGTGTTAAGTTACCCCCCTCTCAGCCTCTACAGGTTGATACACCAAATAAGGTAAATAATACTTCAGGGGCCCAAATCTTTCTTAGTCTTAATTTTTCTTATAATAAAATTATATTATGTTATAAATGAAATATTCAATTGAAATTGGCATTTAATTTTTATTTCAGCTGGAATGTGTGAATCAAATTGCATCAACCTCTGATATGACACAATCGCCAAATGTCAGCAGTAGTTGCTTGTTGGTCCCAGCAACAACAGTTGGAGGGCCACTTGCACCAGGGTTCAAGTTTCCAAGAACTAAAAAGGTAAAAATCCTTTAGGGTTTTTTCAAAATGATATAACATTGTTACAATTGTTATTTAATATAACCGTTTTTAATGCATTAAACTTTTTTCTTTAGAACTATATGACCAGTTGGTTTGGGACAGATGCTTCACAATCAAATGCACAGACGACTGTTTGCGGTTCTAGTTCACCTCCTAGATCAAGTGCAACTGTACAGGCATTAGCACCAGATTGTGCCAAGAAAAGATGGCTTAGACAAGCAATATCTGAAGATTCAGATTCTCCAAAACAAGGTACTTTCATTTACCTAATAACCACAATTTTTTCGAGAGCAGCCTCATATACATAAAAAAATATTAGATGAAAAGAACAGATCTAAAAATACTGCTAGGTTACGATTTTTATTCTTAAATACAAAAAAAATGACGGTTGCAGCCGACATTTCGATCAAGAGTAGTAAGCAAGATGTGGTAGCAAATGTCTGCTAAGATTCCAGTCACCATTTTATGGCTTACCGTTTTTTACAGCTAAAAAACGTTCTGTTTCCTAAAACTTTCTTTCTTTAAAACTATCTTTGTAACTAGAAGAATTTTATTCCTCTACATTGAACTAATATAAATAATAACCAGTAGTGCTTTTACCATCTTCCTTATTTTAAAAAGGTTAAAAATTAATTTAAAGTAGACTGTCTTCTCTTGCGAAAATACATTTCCGAACTAACTAACACACACACATTCTAAAAACCAAATTCCCTTTCATCCATTCAAGAAAGCAGTATACACCATGAATGCCATGATAAAATAACAAAAACACCCACACACAATCTCCTCACAATTGTAAACAAACCCCCCGTCATATACCATCTTCCTTATTTTAAAAATTAAAAATTAATTTAAAGTAGACTGTCTTCTCTTGCGAAAATACATTTCTGAACTAACACACACATTCTACAAATCAAATTCCCTTTCATCAATTCAAGAAAGCAGTATGCACCATGAATGAATAACAAAAATACATACACACAATCTCCTCACAATTGTAAACAAACCCTCCGTCATATATACCTTACTTGATAATACCTTATTTTTTATTCTATATACAACGACTTCGATGTGGTAAGATAAAATAAAAGACGATTATGTGATTATTTGTATCCAATGTTTTTGTTTGCCCTCTGTTATTACTTATTGTAATAAGTTACTCAATTTTATCGTTTAATTTTCAGCAGAGGCGGTTTCCCCTACAGAGATGGCCGCTCCTCTGAAGAAGCGCAGATTTGCAAGAGAAAGTGTATCATCGGAGCACTCTTTTACCCCCCCAGCTACTCCACAAGCAGATAGTGCCACTCAGGTTTGTATTTTCAATTAATTATTGTTTTCTAAAGGTCGTCGTGTTTTTCCACCCTAGTGTTAAAAGTTCGGAGTTTTACTCATAAAGGACTTTGAGGAAAGTGGTGAGAAATATATATTTTATAAATAAAAATTTCAGTTGTTTAATCACTTTTTATAGCTAGTAATAATAGCATTATTGACACCCTTTTTATACAGAATTTATAGCTAATATTATTTACGAGATAATATTTCGATTTATTAAATCCAAGGTGAGCGGGTGTAGCAATTATTAATTATTATTTAAATTGTATAAATTATATAAATTAATATTATTGTTAAATATAATCCCTAATTGGTTTTCTGTAATCATAGAGAAATTAATATTTCCCTGTATATAGTTGTTTGACGACGAGGAAAATTCGTTAACATCGCCTACAGAATGCAGTGGAACAGGCATTTCTGCAACTGTGGACATGAACCACAAGATGGAGATTTCTTCTAGCAAAGAACACGAACCAGTATGTATATTGATATATCGTGGCTATTACCTCTGCAACTATTAGCTGCTTATAATATAATTAAACTTTCTATCTGATGATTAGGTGAACGGTCCTAAAACTCCGCCACCATCTTCTTCGCTAGATCCTCCATTAGATCCAACAGATGACTATGAAGGTTTACGCAGAGAAATGTCAGCCGCCTACGATTTGCTTTCAACGTCAAAGTTATCATCACAATCTGCATCAACACCGTCCCAGCCACCTCCTCCTCCGCCACCTCCACCACAGCCCGAGGAAACTCCTCCACTACCACCTACCAATATAAAAGAAGAAGCTAGAGTCAAAAGAAAGGTTAGTTTTTTTTTTTTATTTTTTTTTTTAATTTTTATTTATTTTTAATGAAAGGTTTAGTGTTAATATTGGGAATAATTAGTAAATGCAGTTTTACTTAAACCTATGTCTGAAAATTAAATAACACGATTTCATTTTGTTATACACGCGAGAGCGTATAAGTCCATAAGGTTTTATTACATTGTTAGTTTGGGTTTTTTCCAGTTGAATACAATGGAAACTGACTTTCCTATCTTGGAACCACCACCATTTTCATTATTCTCTTGTGTTTCACATGGCAAGAGCAAGGATTTGTAGCGTAAAATCCTTCTTTTTCCATTGATTCGCATAGAAATAACAAATGAAAGTAGTACTCGGAACGACAACAGCTGACAATTAAGATGAATCTCTGAACGGAAAGAATAAGCTGCAAAAATAATATAATAATTACTAAAGATTACAGTTTTTAATTTAGTAATTTGAGGTTTTGTAAAAATGTAACACCATCCTATATAAAGCGGGAGGTCTCTGTAAAAAAAGTTTAAGAAAAAAATCGTGTAAAATACGTAATAAATTAAAAATATGTATGTATAATTTTGTGTGATGTATATCTTTATTAAACTTCTTGTAATATAAAGGATTTTTACGAAAGAAAATATTTTATTTCTCTACAAATGATTACGAATTTTTGTTGCCGTGGGGTGGAGTGTTATAATTGTATTTGGGTGGGGGTGGGAGGTAGAAAACAATACCTTCTTAGTAATAACTTTAATTAGGAATCAAAAACTTTTATGAAACTTTCAACGACTTTCTTTTAATGTATTTCTTAATTTCTAATTATCAAATATCCAACCCCGTTAACATGGTTGAACTTTCATCATGCACATTAGAAGGAAGATTATAAATCAGTTCCCACAAATTCCCCAAAATCTTTTTTTTGGCGGGAAGAAATTCTATTAAGATGTCACACTTCCATGATTTATTGTGTTATAAACACAAGTTTATGTAAATGACTGGAATCAGTTTTGAGCAAACCACAAACTTTCTGCAAATTATTTTCGCTTTTGATACATAGATTGATTGAACTGTATAATGTATTAAACTGGCACTTCGCGGAAGCCCATTATACATCTGCCCAAAAAATCATACTTTTTTGAGACAAATGTGGTACTATGAAATTAGTAGTTTAAAATGCGGTAAAGAAGTGTTATCCAATTAATTATAGTATCCAACAACGATATTATAATTCGTTGTTGGATTTTACTACAACCTCCGTATTGAATCTTCTGATAGTATCCAAACGTCAGAAGTATCAAAGTTTAAATTTTCTACAATATTTCGTATTTTAGTTGTGTAGTTTGCAATCACATAAACACGAATTTCTAAAATCAACTTTCTCTTTCAGGATCCAAATCATGCTTTTCCGGTGAAAAATAAATTTCTTACAAATATAATGCTTGGACAAATGTTCAAACATAATATATGTCCCTTTTATAGCTGAAAAAAAATGTAAATTTAAAAACATTGATGACAAGGAAAATAACAGTTAGTTCGAAAACAAGCATTGTATTTATTTTCCAAACAAATTTTTAACTAATTTTGTTATCCAAAAACGCAGAAGAGAAATTTTTCTTGTTTTAAACTATTTCAAATTCAAGAATAAAATTTATCTTCTTAAACTTTTTTTCAAGAGCATTGCTGCTATTAGGCAGAAGAAAAATCATATTTCCTTTTCCAAGAAAGATCATTAATTAATTACTTGTATGGGTTCCTAGTAATGTTAGTAGAAGGCCTTTTTTAAAAGAACAAAATTATTTTCTTATTTTCTCTTCCAGAACCTTTAAAATTATTGTTGGACTATTATTGTCATTGTTAGATATTAATTGTATAGTGGGGAAATACTTATAAAGTCAAATGAGCCTCAACCTAAAAGATCTAAATTCTGGAAATGTTCATGTGTGTCAATGATTGCACATAGAATAGAGTGGTCTGTAAAGTGAGCTTGTGTAAATGTGCAGTGCCGGTTATTGGAATAGCCAGTGGGTGCGCTGAACCCAAGTAGTAATAGTCTGCAGGCTTTTTTTTTGTCATTTGTAAGTGTATTAGGTTTGGAAAATTGAAGGGACTACAATATCCTTAGGTCATTATAATTCTGACGGGCATTGTACACAAGATTTACTTGTATATAAACATTTTTACCATAAGCAATAGGATAAGTAAGATTATACAATAGTTACATAATTAATAATGTACAAAATAGTATAATAAGTTATGTTCTTGTTATAAGTTAATAAAATAATCTCTACAATGACACACTAGTTCCAATATTAATTTTAACTCCTATGGTTGCGTCCCCTAGTTATTAGATATCTAGAAGTAAGTAGTGAACCATAACCGCGTTCAATAAGATCAATTCTGGCTCCCTTGGATACCAGCAAATATCAGTATTTACTCGGTCGTGAATCAAGTGCAATATGAAAGTATGAATGAGTGTATGATTAGTGAACAGGTGAACTAAAATATGCCTTTGGGTAGTAAAATATATCACACAGGTAGTTGCAAACACCAACTTGAAGGGTTTGAGACAGTGGTTACCGTCAACGTCTCTTAAAGAAGTGAATTATTCTCTTACAGGGATTAGGATTAAAGAAGGACTGTACTTCCATGACTAGAAATCCATTCATATAATGTTGCTTACGCCATGATAGAAACCAATCCTTAATATATTATTTATTTAAATTGTGAATAATTGACGTTGGATTAATTTTAATAAATCAATCTTCACCAAATCTAAAAAGGCTTTCAAGTGATTATATCACCGTTCGCTGATCTCTCTTATAATATTAACGTTGGCTGTATGTCTTTCCCATGTATTCTTTCCTTCAGGAATGTAGATGTTTCTTCTCAGAAATGCAATTAATATAAACTGTAAAATAAGATAACATGCCACAAAAAAAAATAGTAATTTCTGGCAAAAAGAAATATCAAACGCTTCGCTTGTGTGCTATTTCCAGTTTGTTAGGATTATCAGAACACTATTTTATTGGTTAGGAAATTATTAATTTTTCATTTCATCTACATAGAAATTATTATTACACATTTAATAATAATAAAAATTAAAAATATAAAAATTTGTTGTTTTTTCAATAGCTCTCCATATCTGAATATCGAGAACGTTTAAAATCACATCCAGAAAAAAGAAGCGCACTAACTGAAAATACAACAAACTCTACTGGAAATAGTTTATCAAATGGACCTAGTGTTGCTAATAGCCAATCTTCTGAGACTGAAGAAGAAGAAGAAGATGATTGTGATCTTAATTCACCAGATTTTCTGAAAAGTTCTACTTCTCTTTATAGTGCCACTGCCAATATCACAGCTCTCGATCATCATGGAGCGTTTAAAAAAGGTACAGTCTTTATTAGTTTTATCCATTAAGATAGCCTTTAGTTCGCTCCTTTCTGAGTTTACTTGGGCCATACAGAAATATATCTGTATTGTTTAGGAGTCGGAAATGTAAGTAAATTCAGTCCAGCGCCTACACAACTAGAACAGGAAAGGGAAGGACTTTCAGACAGACTTCGAAGAGAATTTGGTCTTTTTGTTAGTGACGATGAAGATGACAGACATAAAAGAAATTCTCGTAAGTTCCTTCTATGACCATTTCTTGAATTTTTTCTTTGTATCATATGAAATATCCGTTTTCTTCACCTTAACATTGCCATATTAAAAAGTATGTTTATTTACCGATAATATGTTTGCTTGGATTTAAAGAACTGGTTAATTTTTTTTTTATAGGCACTATTTACTTTTATATTTATTTTCTGTCTGGCAACTAAGTTTGGCAAAATAATGCCCAAAACGAAAAACGTAACTTTTGCTTAATTTCTTAATGATTTAAACTGAGACATTCTCGCTATAGCTGCTCGTAACATTAACATAGCAAGCGGCAAAGAAGTGCTAACGATTGCTCACCGTTCATTGGATCACCAAGTTTTCTACCGGAGATATCTATCGCACTTCGCAAGATATGTGAAAGTTAGATAAATGAATTTAGGAAAGCTCTGGTTGAAGCAGAATTTCATTGAGGTGCCAGCATTAGTTCAATGATAGTTTACGAGCCATGGACTGGACCATGGGCAACGTAAAAAGTCCTCTAATTGACCAGAATAAGAAGTACAACGTTATAAAATCTGCATTTCCTTGGTATCTTTTTTTTTTTTGCTCCGCGTCATTATTGGTAAAGAAAATGACTCAGATATAACATCTGACGGTGGTTAGATATCAGTGAAAGGCTTAGTCGTATACCATTAACGATCCAACATTCTCAGAAGCTGGTGTCATATGTCAGGTCTTTGGCCAGCAATATTTACTTTCCCTCTTTTGCGAGTTCCCTTATTAATACTATTTCCCTTTACTTTGAATTTGGCCAGTTTCATCACAAACTTTGCTGCGGCACGTTTCAATCACGGCAGTGCATTAATGGTACAACATTATTGTATGATAGTGCTAGACTCGTATCTCAACATTTGACCGTTTAAGTTAAATGCGCTGAACTATGAAGTCATTGTCCCTACTCCTTGGATTTGTCTCCAACTGAATTATTTTTTGTTTAGCGATATGGAGGAATAAATTTCCAAACCGATGAAAAAATTAAAAAAGCTTTTTTTAAAATTTCATCATCCACCGTCACAGAATATTATAATTCTGGGGTCGAAAAAATGTTGCTTGCTGCGAAACAATGTACAAACATCGGTGAAAGTTATTTTGGATAAATTTTATTTTTCTGTAAAAATTGGGGGCTATATTTTCCATAACAAAAACGGACATTCCATATGTTACAACCTAGTAGAAAGTATTGCGATAGTATCAATATTTCAAAATTTTCCTGTGAGAATTCTAAGAACTGGTTTTTGGAATTTCGTGTGTGACGCGTTACCATGTCTGTACAACGAGACTAAAAAAAAATTGCAGAAAGAACACACTTGATATTATTCTAGTGGAATCCAATAAGGTTAGAATCTGTTAATTGAATTATCGATTTTTTATTTTTATTTTGTTCAGACTGTCCAGTCTGGTTTCTTTAATATTTGGAAATTTAATCTAAACGTATATGAGCTCGGTAATATTTAGGCTTTCAAACATTGTTGTCCAGATAATAAAATGAAATTAATTTACTATATATGAATTTTAATTTACTATATTCTTTTGCATTGTTAAATTGTGGGATGATTGTATTTTATATAGTGGTGAGCGGAAGTCTATGTGGCAGTGTTGGTGGTGGGCTAGGTCCACCGGAACTGGTTCCAGTCAGTGTTACTTCAACTGCAATGGACATATCCATAAAGAGGTGTAGAGCAAGAGGATCATCAGCTGTGCCGCCTCCTCCTCCGCCGCCGCCACCGCCATTGCCAGTTCCAGTAGGAGAACAATGGATATATTACCCGCCTCCACCGCCCCCACCTTCACCGCCTCCACCGCCACCGCCACCACCACCTCCACCTTCTACTGTCTACCATCCTCATGTCGCCTGAACATAATGTGTTGTAAAATAATAATGTTAGTATCCAGTTTTTTTTATTGACTGATTTATTATTCATAAATTTAATTCCTTTTTTATTTTCTTATATTGCGATCTATTACTTTTCAAAAAAAGAGTATTGAGAGTATAATTCAAAAAAAGAAAAGAAATACCACATGGTTCTGTTTCATGTTTTTACTTTTTCTTACTGCTAGTAAGAGGAAATATTGCGATCGTGTCAGAGTTTCTGTATCGAGATGCTACCGGATATAAACGTTTTGAGGTCCCCTGAGTCAGAAAAAGTGGTTTTTAGCAAATGGTCTGTATGTGTGTGTGTGCGTTATCAGAATATCGCAAAAACTCGCAGGAAGCTCAAAGTTGGTATTTCATCAAACAGAAAGGTTTCGGGTAAAATCCATCAATCGGAAGTGCGCCTTTTTCAGTTTTTCGGGACTTTCTCAAAAACGGCTCGAACGATTTTTTTTAAACTTGGTTTACTATTTACACACATAAATACCAATCACTTGTATTTGAAACATTTTTGGTGGAAAACTGGGGAGCGGGGACCATAACCTTATGTTCTTCTAAAATAATACTTCAGTATAATATTTGATTTTACCATCTACTTTATTAATATTTAATTAATAAATAGGTAGATAGATAAATAAATATGTTTATTATAATATTTGTTACATCATTTTTCAAAATATTTACAAAACACAATACCGACATGCCTAAGCCGTCTGTCAGGAGTTTGGCTATCCTTCTATATATAACATACAAAATAAACAAAGTATAAATTACATAACAGAAAAAAAATAAATAAAAAATAAAATATTTCTTTTTAAAAGTGTTTAATCAGCAGTCATTTTGAATCACCTTTATGCACTAATCAATATTAAATTCCCTAACTAACATTTCTCTGTAGCGCATAGCCTCTTTTATGTAGTATAGAGATTCTCAAAGTCGCTGCCATTCAATACTTCAATCATTAAATTTAAATCTATTTCCTTTTGTTTAAAATACTTCCTTACAAATCCTAATATTGGACACGTAGCCAAAAAATGAAAAGTTGTTTCAGTTTCATTTAGATTACATAACGAATATAAATGAACCAAGGTTTATAATTTAAATTAAAAAGTTCACCTTTTGCCTTAAAAATAATTTGCATAAAATCCGTGCTTACTGTGTCGTTCATATAATCAATCTCTTTTACATTTAATTTTTTGTACATGAGATGATATTTCGCTGCCGATACACTGACTAACAACTCATTCCTAAACTTCTTAATATACTTATCAATGATGACTCTCATCTGATCCGTCCACCTTTCAATAGATACAAACTTCCTGTCCAATTCACCGCCCACCATATTTGCCAATTTACACCATTCATTGAACCAGGAGTTGTTATATTTCAAGGTCTCTTTAGCCACTATTTTAGGTAGACGATCATCCGAGTACTGCCATATTATAAGTACATATTTAATGTGTATATTTATAGTGTGTTCGTACAACAAATTTTTCCCTGTCTCCAAATATAACATATAATTAGGAGTATTAGGTGGGAGGTGAAATAATCTTTTTGTAAACATTCTCTGGACCTTTTCCATTTCAGGGAAATTTTGGTACCTCTATACTTGACTCCCATAACATAGAATGGACCTGGTCACCGCATCAAAAACCCGATATTTCGTCGCAAGTGGAACTTCATTGTTTGCAATAAATTTTGCCCAAATAGTGTTCAATCCAAACTTAACAGCTTGCACTTTCTGTTTAATGTGCGTCTTTAAAGACAAGTCATCTTTTAAAAGAATGCCTAAATATTTATATTCTCCTATTTGTTCTATATTATCTATTTGTTCCTCTTTATACTTACAAACATAGTTCACTGTTCTCCCTTTCTTGTTTCCGAAAACCATTACTTTTGACTTTTTGGTATTTAAAGTGAGGTTACAGTTGTCCAAACACCTTTCTAAATTTAATATTGCTTCCCTGAGACTAACTGGAGACCCAGATAGGATTACAATATCGTCTGCGTAGAGAAGAGCATTCATTTTTATATTACCAACGCAGATTCCACCTCCTAGTTCCTCACACAGATCATTTAAATATAAAGAGAATAGTAACGGGGATAAATTACAGCCCTGTTTCAAATCAACTTCAGACTTAAACGTTCTAGAAATGCCCTGTTTTAACCAAACTGCCGCTCTAGTATCAAAATATAAACTTTGCAATGCTCTGATAAATTTGATTGAAAATAACTTATAATGCCGAACGGTCAGTTGAATCAAATGCGGCTTTGAAGTCCACAAATAGGCAGTAAATTTTATTATTTTTTACTTCAGTATAATATTTGATTTTACTATCTACTTAATTAATTAATAAATATTAATTTCTTAATAACAAATTTGAAGAAAATCGATTAAGTAGAAATGCGATTTTACAAAAAAGTTGTGGTCCAGCGCAGAGCTGGAAAGCATCAGAGATATTTTCCGCGATAGCCTGCTTCTTTTTGTGGTCATCTACCGGTTTCGGGCGTTCGCTCATCATCAGGATGTTTTTGTCAAAACATCACAGAGCAAATTACTTAGTGTATTAATTAAACTGAGTGTATTAACCAATGCTCTGTCCAAGCCCATGTTATCACAGTGTTTTGACAAAAACATCCTGATGATGGGCGAACTCCCGTAACTGGTCGATGACCACAAAAAGAAGAAGGCTATCACAGAATAGGTTTTTCAATTTTCTTGGAAACGGTTACTGTTTTCTTTAAACATGGAATGCTTGCTACATAGATAGAAACGAATCACTTTTATTTGAAACATTTTTCCAAAAAAAAAATTGATTTCAGAAGGATATTGGGGGTCTGTCAGTTAGTTAAATTTAAACTGATCCCACCTACGTGGTATTGAGTTTGAGGGCGCGCACAATTTTTAAAAGAATGAAATAAAAATGGGTAACTAACTAAACATGCAAAAAAAACGATGATTTTTTTTAAAACATTTTCAGGAGAAATTCATTTTAACAGTAATGTTTGGTGTCCCTCTAAAATATCATTTTAATATATTTGACTCCCCTAAAGGGAAACTTTCAATTTGTAGAAAAATGTCAGACTTATAGACTTAAAGGAAAGTTCATAGATTAAAAACTGTTGTAAATTTCTCTCTAGAAAATTTTAGTTAGAAGCAACCATCTCAGGAATAGCAGAAATTTTCTGACAAGCCTGTTTCATTTGGGAGCATCAACTGGTTTCAGGTGTTCACTCAGCTTCATAATGTCTTGATATGTGTATAATCTGATTTTGCTTTCTGCGAGTCTCAGTTATGTTATAAATTGTATTTGAGGACATCCTTTCTGCAGTCCTTAACTGCAATCACCGTGTAACTAATCGATAAGCACAGAATGAAACAGGCTATCATGAGAAAATTATCTTGATATTTACAGCACTGTAGATTCATTACCTTGATTTGAGTCGGATATCCCGATGCGGTCGATTATTTTAGTCTTCCGCTTCAACTTGAATATTTATTATTAGTAAACAAAAAATGTAACGGCACTTGACTCGGATTCCTGATCTTGCTCTTATATTTTACATGGTATCCTAATTCTAGGAGCCTTTATATCTTGATGGTTATCTTAAAGACTTGTTAACTAAGGTATAATGCGGCACTAAGCTTGGATTCCTGGTCATGGCTTTCTTTTTATTTGCGTTCCCATTACAGATTAGTTCCCATAACTGTATTCGGCTGCACCAAGTCTGCTACTAAACTAGAGTTCGCCACCGTTTCTCACGATAACCGTCTATCCCATCCCCATCAAGACTCAAACCCTGTCCGCTCGCACTAAAGGCGAGACCGCTGACCATTAGATTAACCTTCGAAGGGCTGTGCGTAATAATAATTGTTGTTGATTATGATATATTTCATTTTTTTATATGTACAGCAGTGCCGGCTGGTGCAGAAGCACTGACAATGCAACATCCTCAAAAATAACTACAAAAATTAATTTTTAAGTTTATGATAAAAAATCATAACATAACAATCTTGTCATAATTATTATTTAAATACCATTAATAAATCCGTTTTTAAAAAAGAATTATTTCATCAAACGTTACTTGATGTTAAACTCTACTGCTATCGCAGTGTCCAAAAATGGCCATATTCGGTTAATTCCGACAAGCTTCGTTTGCCATAATAATGTGACCCAATTAGTGAGTGCTATTGCAGCTGCTCGCCGGGTAGCGTTGATTGTAATTGTGTGCGATATTGTAGGTTATATTTTAAAAAATATATTTTTATAGTGTTCGTTAGGGATTTAACAGTAAAATATTTTTTTTCACAGAATAAAAATATGCAATAAATTCAATATTGTTTTATAGGTTTATCTAGATGGGTGTTAGTGTTGAATGCTTTAAAACAAATTAAATTTTCTCAATTGAGATTAGCCAGAAAAATTGAAATAAAAAAATCTAGTGTGAAACACTCACACAACTTTCTCTCTTACTCCTATTCTCAAAATTATAATTAACAAATATTATAGTTTGTATACCAAATATAACGAAATTCGTCGAAAACTGAAAAAGCTGTTCAGTAAAAGCGCACTTCTGGCTTACTAATTTTCTTATAACTTGGAATTTTGGCCAACTATTTATTTCTAATTAATTTTGTTTGGATGAAAGAATTGTATAATCAACTATGATACCACTTTAGGGGAAGCTATAACCCCACTCCTCCTCCAAAAGTGCCCTTAAATGAATTTTTCCAGAGAAATATCTTAAATAAAAGATGTAGATCTTTGCATTTTTAATTTATATACGAAGTTTCAAGAAAATCGTCGGAGCCATTTTTGAGAAAATCGCGAAAACTGAAAAAATCATTTAGTAAAGTGTTAAAACAAACGCACTTCCGATTATCCGATTTTTTCTGGATTTCGACAACATATTAATTCTAATTTACATTATTTAGATGACAGAATTGTCTAATAAACTGAAATAGCAGTTAAGATGAAAACTTAACCCCTCCCCCTCCCCCAGAAGTGCCCTTAAATGAATTTTCCCGGAGAAATGGTTCAAATAAAAGTTGTAGCACTTTTATGTGTAGTTGATATACGAAGTTTTGAGAAAATCGCAAAATCATAAAAAAACAACTAGTAATGTGGTACTTCCGGTTGAGGAATTTTGACAGATAACGCACCGTCAGATCCTATGGTGATACCTAAATGTAATATCAAGTTTCAACTTTCTACGGTTTTTCGTTTTTAAGCTATGCTATTCACATACACACGGACCATTTGCTAAAAACCACTTTTTTGGACTCAGGGGACCTCAAAACGGATATTTCCGGTGAAAACGCGATATCGAAAATTTGACACGATTACAATACTTCCTTTTACTAGGAGTAAGAGAAAGTAAAACAGGTCGTTCCATTCCTAACATTATAACTCAGCAAATAGCAGGTAGTACAGGATTTCTCAAATAACTAATTTTAATGAAAAAGTTAGTCAAAAATTTTGTGAAGCTAAAACTCGGATTTTATATTCAAATGATTTAATTTTTTTTTTTTTTTTTATATTATTTGAAAAATCCAATTTTTTGTATAACAGAAAATATCTTACGTTGGATTTAGACGTGTTCCGTTTAATCGTGCAGCACCCGACTTGATAACTTCATGGGCCGCCACTGGTAGTAAGTAGTTTCATGTGTAGATGGATATAGCTTCCTTCTTAACTAATGAACCTTACTTGGATTATCTTGTTTAATTTCTTGTACCTGCTAAAAAAGAAAGTATGACCTTTCCAAATTTTCAAAATTGCGTTTTCACCGGAAGTACATAATTTAAGATCCACTCTAAATATGAAAAATATGAATAAAAAAGTTTTTAGTGAATGATGGTCAGCGTATGTGTAAGAATGTGTAGAAAATAACTCAAAAACGAAAAACACAGGCACAAAAACTGGTATTTCGTTTGGATTTACAAGGGGAATGGATATTCGACAAGAAGATTTCGGCCAAGTTGTCAATTCGTTATTGCGATATATTAATTGTTTTAAAGTGTGGGTGCGTCCGCAAAGCTGGATAACATCCGGTATTAGCATGCATATTGGTTTCGTTCCTGACCGGTAGCGGATTTTCATTCATCGTCAGAGCAAATTTATTAATTTCGTGTAGAGAGTTCACTTCAACGAAATGTTCTTGTTAGACTCACACTTGTTGGTTGTATATATTTTGTCCAGAAATGGTTCAAACAAAAAGAAGCAGGCTATCACGGAAAATAACTTTGACTTCTTACATTCCAAGTTCCCAATGTGAACCTGTGTATGTAATAGTAGCACTAAATTCAAGTCAGCTCTTTACACGAACTTGATAACTTTACTCTGAGGATGGATGAAAATCCGAAACCGGTCAGGAACATTAGTGAATTACGGCAGATAAAGTAACAGATATTATCCAGCATTGCAGGGCCCATCACATATTCAATTATAAAAAATTGTCTCTTATCAGAACAAGAGCTCAGTAGGAGAACATTGGATGAGTGTTTCAAATTAAAGTTTTATTTTTTCTGCTAACAGGAGGTAGCAGAAAATTGAACTGGCGTTTTGGCGTAATTTGTTGCTCTCTTTGAAGTACAAAATGGGCGATAACAACAGGGAATAAATATTCAACAATGTAGATACAGGAACCCAATATTAATTTTAAGAAGGTAGACGGAAAAAAGGAAAAACATTGTATAAATATATTTTTATTATAATGATTATTAATTGTTATTATTAGTGAAAAAATGCATAAATGATAATATAAAATGTATATATACACATATATATATATATACTACTACTACTCTTGTATGTATGTATATATATATATATATATAATTGTTTTTAAATAAGTTTTTTTGGCAATTAGATTTTTAACTATAAAAAACAAATTAGGAACTTTTTTGTACAAAACTTGTACATGTTTATGGTATATTTTGTAAAGAATTTTATATATATAAATATATATATATGAAATATTTATATAATACTATGGCGTATATATATATATTTTATATATAAATATGAATAGTGTTATACAGAATGATAATATATTGGATTGTGAGAAGTTTTTAAGGAGGAGTTTAGGTAATCCCAGTGTAAATAATTCTGATGTACTTTTTACTTAATTTTTTTTTTCTTTTTGAAAACTAAGCACTAACCAGCGTTACATGTTAACTTTATTTAGAAATGAATTGGGTAAAGAAACAATAATGAGGAGATATTAAACAAAAATAAATTAGTAAATAATTTTTTTTATATAATGTATACAAATGTTTTTGTACGTAAAACTTATTTAGATTTATGAGAAAAAAAAAATTAATTCAGTACAAAATATTTTTCTTTCTTTTTCTCCCATAAATTTTGTGTTGATTGTTAGGTTATAAAGTTTTTCTTGAGGTGTGTTCTATTTTTCTGTTCTTTCATTCATTTGTTTCTGAAAAAAAAAAAATCTATTTTCTTCTTTTGCAGATTGAAAAATATTAAAAAAGTTAAAAAAAAATTAAAATAAGGACGATCGTGCAATACTATTTACCTTAGAATATATATATATATATATGTATATATTCGTATATTTAAAACTAAAATATTTAGTTTGATCATTTAATTTTGTAAGTTTTTTTTTTTTTTTTTTTTTTAAGATCCGAAGAAGATCGGACTTTTTTTCTTTCTAAATAAAAAGAGATTACTAAAATTTACAGTATCTTTGCGCATTAGAGAAAAATATATATTGTGGTACTATGAGTACAGTTAAAAGTTTTCAATTTCTTTTTTTTAAATTGTAATGAAGTGTTTGGTTATTTAATGCCCAGTAACTGGGATTTAAAATACTCATCCCGTCATATTAAATAAATTAATAAAAAAAAGAAAATTTTTGTAAAACAGAATTAATATATTATATATGATACAATATTTTTATTTTGTAATTTTAAATTTTAATATATCTTTCAAAAACAAAATAAATAAATAAAAAGTTAAATATTTGTAGTGCTTTTTGTTTATTATTTGTATTAACTTTTCATTATTTGCTTTCCCCTTTCATTTACAGAGAAGTTATTCTTTCAATATGAATTTATATGTGCATATTGTTGTATACATTTTGTAATAATGCTTTCTTAATTCATACATGATGATGAAAATCCTACAACAAAGTTAATGGCACTACTTAAAACAAAACAAAAAAAATTTATAAATAAAAGCGCTTTAAAAATTGATTTAAAAAAATTATCTCAAGTACAAAAATTGATACGATGCCATTTTACCATTTTAGGTTAATTAAAAATTCAATTTCTCGTTTTTTCTTTTAATATTGGTAAATTTTGGTATTCGGAATCAGGCCATTAAATAAATATATATAATGTATAATATATAAAAAATTAAATATAGTTTTCATATAAAATAAGTTATTTTTTTTGTCAGATTTATTTATTTTGTTTCTTTTTTTAAAGGAAAAGGTTGTTTTTTTGTTTTTTTTTACAATTTAACTCAGATAAATTGTAAAAGATAGTTTTTTGTCACATTTACACTCATGCATTATAATAATTAAGAAGAAAAAAAAGAAATCATTTATTAAAATATATATATATATATAATATGTAAATATAGAAATTACATTTGAAATTTTAAGAAATATTTTTATTTAGCTGAAATCCTCCCTACAGTACTATAATATAAAATATTCTCTGTTGTTACTAACAAGCACATCCACCATGAAGATTTCTATGACAACTTATAGTGTAAATACTAACACACCTGAACTGTTCAAACTGTCTTTTAGTTTTTAGTAGTTTTCTCAAAATTAGTAAACAATGATTTTCTTTAAACGTTGTATTTGTTTAGTACACATTAATAATAGAGATTAACTACTATCTAAAGACAATTACACAAATACGATTTATAGCCTGCTGAATTAATAAGCGAAATATGTTGAATGATATTCAAATTCAGTAACAGAAGTTTTTAACCAAATATATTTTTCCTGGACCTGATTTACAGATAGTTTCCCTCCTCAAACCAAGGGCCGTCCCCGAAACCGGTCGTTGACCACAAAAAGAAGCAGGCTATCACGGAAAATATCTTTGATGCTTTCCAGCTCTGCGGAACCAACCACAATAAAGATTGCGCAGCGTGTCTATACAGTACTTTAAACTCCCACTATTTATTTTGGAGAGAACTAATCTAACATATATACAATAATGTTTGCCCATTCATCACTCTGCCCATCTAACGACACTAAACTAACCTCCGCCTCCCGATCCTCGACATTCCTGGGAGCACCATAACTACTAAGCTAAAATCCTATAATTAATTGTTTCAAATGCATCCATTCCCCATTCGGACAATAAATTAGTTACTTACCATACACTCCACCTAAACAACACTTTACACTTACAAACTAATCTTCTCCCAGTACTCGATATTTCTGAGAGGAGCCATATTAATAAACATAAAGCTACGAATATAGTTCAGACTATAAATCCACTTCAGACGGTAAACTCAATCACATAAAACTTAAAATATCTAAATACTCTCTTATCTTCTATACGCAGTTTATTTCGAACAACAATGGGAGGGCATCATTGTTTAAATTTATATGAAAACCGCCTTCCGCGTATGAAAACATGCTCACAATATCTTTGTACCAATCGCGTACTAAGATTCTTCAGCTCCACAGCGACTACCACCGTCATTTACCGGCCCATGTTGAACTATTTCTAATTCAAATGCCCCAAGATCACTCACTAATTTAGATACCAATATGAAAAATCTATTGGAATTATACTTCTACCAGCTAGCTAGAGCATCAGAAAAATAAAAATATGGTTCTTTCTTTAAGAATTTGTTTAACGTAATTATTGTAAAATTATTTCATTTATCATCGATTTTATATCAAAGGAACTGAGCAAATGTTGCGAATAAACCCCCTAACTCACAACCAGCCATATTCCTGCTCAAGGATAGACGGAACCGCCAGTAACAGCTCTGCTTATTTCAATACTACTTTTTCAATCCAATTCGACAGTAATTTATATTTCTGCAGACCCGCTTTATGCAGATAATTCTTCAATTTCATCAAACTTCTAATCTAGAATCCGGAGCGTCCAAAAAGGTTCAGAACTTAGACCACGAGTGGGTCCATTGTGTACCCTGTAGATAGATCAGCCCTGTCTCATTAAAGAACGCCAGGGCTGAGGCGAGTGAAGTTTCTGATCCCGCCTTCGGCTCCAGAATGGAAGCGCCTAATTTCAGGATAACTCAAACAATTTACTACTAATGCTGAGAAATTTTGGAGTTTTAAGAAAATATTTGTCTTTTTTAGATTTATCTCACTTCTACGAAGAGTTTAAACCAATAAATTACAATTACTGAACTCAAAATTAGGAAAATCTAGCATCTCACTTTTATTATACTCTCACTTTATCCTTAATTATTTAATCAATCTGACGGATATCATTTGCAGTTTTATTTTTAAATTAGAATAGTAAATTTTATTTCACCATAAATCAATAAATATCAAGAAACATAGGCTGGCCATAAATCTGATGATAGGTGATATTTGGTATGGACAATCCAGAAACTTGACATGAAGATCTATCACATTGCTTTATTATTTGATTTTGATTATTCCAATTTATATCCTTTTCTTTACTTTAAGAACTGCTTAAACTTATTGTTACTTTGAAACTTATTATTCCTAATGTACAAACTCGCAATTTTGGACCTGTGGGATTCAAAATATGATTTCTTTTTAATGTTTTGTTTATGGAAATAAATGACCTATTATACTAAAAAAAAATAAAGTTATAGGAAATAAGACCAACATAAGCAGTATAGAATAACGGTTTATAAACAACTGATGTAACAGTATTTAATAAAACGATATTTTTTTTTACAATATGTACAACATTAATGCCTCATATAATAATCAATAACTGTAGAAAAAGCTGCGAATCCAGCAGCGCCTACTACACCAGCTTTGACTCCCGCCCTGAGACCTATTAATCCTCCAGTAACAGCTCCAGCATAGGTGCCATTTCTCCAATCCGATTTGCCCCTTGCCGATTCAATATTACATTCTACTGCTGAGAAAACTGCACCAATCAGCGCAAAATTTTTGGCATAACTCAAACTAGTTGTTTTCATCTCTCGCAATATCTCCCTTGCAGTCTGTTGCCTGATTTCATTGCCTGGTCCATGGGCAAAGTTTGGATTAACACTAGACGTAAATAAACCTATAGCCGCTCCTAGCCCGAAGCCGAGTACACAACTCATTACAGTTTTGAAAAAACAACTTTCAAAGAATGCTTCCACCCTTTTTTCATCTTGTGTTTTCAGTGGTACTGGTCCTAGGTTACGAGGAATTATTATGTTCTCCCGATATCTATACAAGTTCCCGAGAAAATAATTTGATAATAATTTAGCGTCTTCCTCACTTTCGAAATTAAAAACTTTTTCTGGCATGATTATATTACTTGTAACTTTAATACGATAAACATTATTTTCACTAATTTACATTCTACACTAGAATCTAATAAAAACCACCCCAACTGCCCAAGACAATTTGCTTTAACCTACATTTCATAACCTTCATCACTGCTAAGTTATAACAATATAATTTCTCCACTACTTTATTAAATATCTTTATAATAATTATATCAAGTATTAATATTGATAATAAACTTTTATGACTATCTGACCTATTCTCTCTGTAAATTTAAATTAATTTTAAATAATAGGCTAAAACAAAATGAACGTGTTCACTCACAATTTAATATAGGAGGTCTTGACGTGGACAGGAGGTTCAGTTCGTCCATCTTGGTTTTTTACCGGACAATATGGTGAGTTGGGAAAATTATAATACTCTCATTTTATCCTTAATTATTGGATCAATCTGACGGATATCATTTGCAGTTTCATTTTTAAATTAGAATAGTTTGCTTTTAGAATATTAAATTAGAATCATAATGTGGAAACATGTGTGATGCGAACCCATCACCTTACATTTCTGATTCTAAATACTATTAAAACCCACTTGTTTCGTTTTATTCATTTCAATAATAATCACAGAATCAGTAATAATGCTTATATAGAAAAATTGTAAGTTTACAGTTTCTATTTTATAAAAAGTACAAATATTTACTAAGATTTTCAAATTTAATTTTTCAGACAAAGGGTACTTCGAGTTTTGGAAAGCGGCGTAATAAGACTCACACTCTTTGTAGAAGGTGTGGCAGATCTTCATATCATATCCAGAAATCAAGATGTGCCCAATGTGGATATCCAAGCAAAAAGCTCAGACATTGTTAGTAACCATGGTAGCTTTTTGTTCGATAATAATTCCCGATTGCTTCTATGAAATAATTTTAGAAACCTTTTTTGAGTAAAGTAACTAAAGTAGAGCAAATTAAATTTTTAATGTATGCATTTAGTGGTTGAATTTTTTGTACTGAACGTTACAAATTCAGTTTATTTTTTTTTTATTTATCTCTCTAACAGGTGAGCTGCACTCCTTAAAGTAGAAAGCTGACGAATTCTCTCCATTGCTTTCCGTGCTAGTGTCGTTAAGTTGTTATGTTGTTAAATATTATCATTATGATGATTTAAGTACATAACCAATTACACACCTTCCTAACACTGTTATTGAAACATTTCCTGGGTTGGAAGAACAATTTAAGAAAGATAGTAGCATTTCAAAATAAATCAGTTTTAAATTATCTTTTTGTCTCAAATGATGTTGTAATTCATATTATTACTAAATAACAATTCAGTATTTTCCAATTTTAAATATTACAATATTCGGATGCGTGAAATAGAAGTTCGAAAAGTAAAAAAAAAGTTTGAAGAATTTAAATTGATAACACACTCACTCTCAGAATTGCGTCCAGATTCCGGGAGCTGCTTCCTTGCAACGTTCCTTCATTGCGTAGTAGATTCTCCGTTGAATAAAATTTACTAATCGTGAACCACATAAATTTTGGATGTTTTTGCTGGATAGTTTGCACGAGAAACAATTAACCCGATCCACTTTATTCATAACTTTGCAGATCATTTGTGTAGATAACATGGTTGATTGTATAATCTTTCAGGCCTCCGCTGCCATTGTAATGTGCAACAGGTCTCAACATTTAGATCTAATCTAATTTAGTAACTCGGGGCCTCCATGAAGGAGGTTCAGCACTTAGACCTCAGTTAGGACCATTGTGCACCCCTAAAAACGCCTCACATCAGCCCTGTATCATAAAAAAGTGCCAGAGCTGAGGCGAGTGAAATTTCTGATCCCCCTTCGGCTCCAGAATGTGGGTGCCAAATTTCAGGAATCATCTGCGAGCATAGTGCACGTACTCTCCAAAAAAGTGAAACTGTGTCTCATCCTTTTGGCCGCATTTTCTGCAAATTGGGTCCGCAGAGAGACCCATATTATGCAGATGCTTCCATAGATGGCAGTGCCCTGTAACTAGTAATTCTCCTTAGCTCCACTTTTGTTCTGCCGAGGATAGATTGAGTGATGGAGTGCCTCAGCCCCGCAATTTTCCCAAAATAATGTATGTTTCCGTGTTAGCCATTTTTCAATGGCTCCACATGCAGTTCTGTACGAGATGACGCAGAAAGGCTCCGAACCAATGGGCGCTCGTGAGGCGCCTCCTTTGCCGGCCTTTTGGCCTCTTCGTTACCTTGCCTTTGTGCCCCGGCACCCAACCTTGCCGAAGGCTATTATGGCTTGCCAGAGATTCTAACTGGTCACGGCATTCTTTAACAATCCTCGACCTGATGCAGTTCGCCTCTAAAGCCTTTAGTGCGGCCTGGCTATTAGAGAAGATCATAATTCTTCTGCTCGTTGCGCCCTTATCCCTAAGATATCAGGCATAACTTAAAATGGCGAATATTTCAGCCTGAAGGACCCTTGGGATGCTACCAAGAGATATGGCGATGCTGCCAGCGTGCCTAATATGCCCGCCAGCCCCGACACGGCACCTGTAGCCCTACACAGGACCTGTAGCCATCTGTGTATACTACGATTTTGTTTTTATTCGTATTTGGGCCATTGTGGTAATTAGCATCCACATGTGAAGTCGTCAACCTGAATTTTCTCTAATTCCCTGAATATTGTACCATGCCCCTCGATTTTTTCCGAGTTGGAGGTTATGAATGCTGGCCGTCCTTAGGGCCTCCACCCCGCAATCATATGCTGCGGCGGAAGTCTCAGGAGGATCTCCAAGGCCGCCGTGGGAGTGGAGCTCATAGCACCAGTAATACCCAAACAGGCAAGCCTTTGGATCTTACCCAGCATTTTCTCCCTCTCGTACTATGCCACCAGACTAATGAGGAGTACGTTACTATGGATCTAGGCCTAAGTGTTTTACAATATGATAATTTATGACGGAATAATGTTAATTTTAAGTCTAGGTTGTTACTATAGGAGTTACATCCGCAAACTCTCTTGATACGAAAAAGAATCCCACAAAGGTTCAGATAAAAGGAAATACTGAGGGCTATATGTAGGTGGTGAAAAATTGACTATTATCTACAACAGAAGTGTCCAACACTTTAGGTTATCTCGGACACATTGGAAGAAGAAGGTCCAAACTTAAAACATACATATAGTAACGGTAGCTGATAGCAAAAATATAATTTTCCTTATATCTGGTGCTATATTATTGAGTTCATAGTAGGTAGGAAAGCCGTTTAAATAGAGATTGTGTTAGATCAAAATATCCATTTGCGATCACTGCTATAGAAAATTTACTTAAAATTCATTAATATTTTAAACCTTTAAAAAAGTAAATGTGGGCAACATAAAACTAGTGGGATAGCTGAAAATGGAATGTCAGATTGCAGCTCTATATGTTGTATTTGGAAATTGACAGATAATGTCTAGAAAGCATTAATCTGAAGAGCGGGTTTCTTGCCGTGGAAAACGTGAATAAATAAAACCGCTTTCACTCCTTCTTAAAGCCAACTAAAATATATCTAAATAGTATTATAAAGCATTAATAAATTATTTTATTTACAAGTTTCAAATTGAACCGCATTCGAAGCCGTTCTGGGTCGTGGGTGAATATTTCTCACTTTCTCAACTGCTGCTACTTTTTTTTACATTTTCGATAATGTAACTAATATTAATATTTGAAATAAATAGTAGCTAATATGTTGTGATGGGTTTGAGGATATACACAAGTCCACTGCTTGATAACAACTGTATTTTTAAGTAATACACACAAGTTACATTCGGGTGGGGATAACCCTTACCTATGTCAGTAACGAATACATACAGGCTCTGAATGCTAGTTGGAAAAGGTGCTTTTTTAGTGACTTTCTATTTCAAAAACAATTTTGTTATAGTTTGGTTGATAGTATTAGTACTTTTACAGAATATTCAGTTTCTTTCGACTTAATACCACTTTGGGGCAGATATTAAACCCATCAAAAATAGAGAAATATATGTAAGTTACTGTGAAAACCATCTGTTGTTTGATGAGCAGTCTTCATCTTCTAGATAACAGTAACAAGTAATTGCAAAATAAATTAATATTTTGAGTTATATTTATTGTTTTGAACATTTTGTATCATTTTTGTTACATGAGGCATGGGAAAGTCACATTTAATGGTGAAGCTGTTGATATTTATATTGTTGAGGAGGTCAATTTTTCCTTTGAATCTCCTCATTTTTACTAAGAATTAAAAATTTTAAATCAGTGAGCAAGAAAACTTTGAAGGCTACTTTAAAGTTTTAATATTTTAAAATGGAATTCAAATCGCCAGGCCTTAAAATTACAATGAGATGTTTGTACGGCAATGGCCAGAGGAGTTTTTAAAGAAAAAAAATTCTTTGTTGCTCTGTGTTTCGGGCACTATTGGTGCCCTTCTTCAGTAGCTCTTTAGGTAGGAGAGGAGTAAACGTTGAGAACGTTGAGACCTAAAGAAGGGCACCAATGGTACCCGAAACGTAGAGCACAAAGAATTCTTTTTCTTTAAAAACTCCTCTGGCCATTGCCGTGCAAACATCTCATTTTAATATTTTACTTCACTATGTGATAATATCGTTTTGATAACTAATAAATTGGGTTAATGCAGTGCTTGATTTATAGATAACTGGAGTGTGAAAGCACAAAGGAGGAAGACCACTGGAACAGGCAGGATGAGATATTTGAAAGTTGTAAGGCGAAGATTCAGGTTAGATTTTTAATTACTCTTAAATTTATCAAGTAAGTCGAATTAGTGAATTCACAACACATTCACATTTTGGTATTCTAAAAGTAGTATATATTATTTGTGCCTATGATTATGAAAGTGGTATAGGTCGTATGTTTTTCGTTTCGAGATAAATAAAGGTTTGCTTTTGAATAATTTACAAAATGTCATTATTGTAAAAAATTTTCTTTAGCTTATAAGGAATGTTTTTGTTATTCGTTACGACCGCTATATTCAATGTTGTAAATTGGATGTTGAGGTTCGGTCATACAAAAGAACTCTTTTTAAATTTCTACCGACGTTTCGGCAAATTTATTGCCTTCTTCAGGGTCTGCACTAACTGAAAATTTTCTGTTAGACCTTGTATTGGATATTGGAAGTTGTTGTGATGGCGTAGAGGGAGTCAGGTTGATCATATTATCGGTGGATCGTTGGTATAATATGTTTTGTACTATATGGAGAGGATAGCCATTATTTTTAAATATCTTAGATAATTTTAACTTGTTCTCATCATCTAAGGTGAAGTACACGTTTGTTAAAGGATTTAACAAAGTTGATTTTCTGGTTACATGGATGATTAGAAAGGAATTGGAGGAATCTGTCAGAACATATGGATTTCATTAACCAATTGGTAATAAGAGAACCATTTTCTTCACGGATAATCGTCATGTCTAAAAAATTAATTTTATTATCTATTTCTACTTCGTGTGTAAATTGTAAACGAGGATGATATGTATTAAAGGTGTTCAGGATGGTATGGATATGTTCTTTAGGAACAGCGATTAAACAGTCATCAACATATTTGAAGAAAAAAGGAATTGTAAAGGGTAGTTTTTTAATAGAATTTTGAATTAATTCAGACATGATGATATCCGCAAGAGAAGGTCCTAGGCTACTTCCCATGGCTGTACCAAAGATTTGTTGGTAAAAGTGTTGAAAATATCCTGATTTACAGCAATGGGATAACAGAGATATGAATTTTTGGAGGAATATTAGTTTTATTCTCTAAAAGATGAAAATTCCTTTTTATGATTTCTATCGTTTCTTCAATGGGAACATTGTAAACAGTGAAGCAACATATGAAATAAGGATATAGTTGGTGGAGATTTTTATGGCATAAGGATACTTTTTCTTTTAACTTAAAGGAATCTTTAATATTGTAACTGTTATCAGAAATGTGTTTTAATATGTCGGTTAGGAATTTTGAAAGGTTATATGTAGGTGCATTGATGAATGAAATTATTGGTCGTAATGGATTATTGTTTTTATGTGTCTTAACTAAGCCATAGATTTTTGGTGGAGTGGGTGAGGAATTTGAGAGACAAATTTTAGTATTGAGATCAATTAATTTTTGTTTGTATAAGTCTGTAATTAGTTTGTTAGTAGTTGTTTTCATCGAGTTTGATGAAACTTATTAAGTTTGATGTAAGTTTCTGAGTCAGAAATTAGAGAAAGAATTTTTTTATCGTATTCATGACTGTACATTGCCACTGTTTGTTTGGATTTGTCGGATGAGAGGATTATGATGTTGGGATTCTGAGAAGGGAATAATTTTGAGGCTTTCACTAGGGACGAGATATGTGATGTAGAATGTTGATGGGTTTGGGATTTATGTAAATGGTTGGTGATAATATTAACAATTTTGCTTTAGCAGAATCTTGTTCATTTACATCTAATTTATCAATACCATATTCTATATCGCAAATAATATTAGTTATTGGGATATTGTTTTTATAGCAAGGAATAGCAAATTTAGGACCTAAACTTAAGCATAATTTAACATTTCTAGGCATATCTATATCTGTAAGATTGATGAACCAAGATTCATTAAATGTTAAGTTTAAATTTGATGTATGTTTCTTGTCTAAGTTATTAATTTTTTCGTATTTGTCTATCTTTAATTTTAACAAAAAACTTATTGAAGGCAGACTGTTTGTAATTGCAGAATTGACTAATAATTTCCTGTGGTAAATGTTTTTGAATATCTAACTTCAAATTATGAAGTTTTTTATTACATAAATTTATATTATGAATGCAAATTTTTATTTCTATATTTAAAATACTTTTTTTAAACTTTAAAATGGCCATACTTAATTCAGAAGTGAATGGATGGTGATCAGAAACTGGAAGTTTTATGTTATCCGTAATGTGCTGTGGAAAAATTCCGCGGCGTCTACAAGTTAATAAAAAAATCCTTTGGTTCAAACACGGATTCCAATTTCCTATTTTCTTCAGTCCAGTTTTTTAAAATGATGCAGTCATCATTACCATAGGTATTGGAGATGGACGTAAAAAAAGCCATTGTACAGTTGAAATTAGTGCTCACCTCAGCAGTATTGATGTTTTTGGTGTTCGTTATGACCGCTATTTTCAATGTTATAAATTGGATGTTGAGGTTCGGTCATACAAAAGAACTCTTTTTAAATTTCTATCGACGTTTCGGCAAATTTTTATTGCCTTCTTCAGGGTCTGTACAAAGGTTTTAATACAAATAAAAAAAAAATAGAAACAACATAAAATATGAACTCAATATAAATATTTTCAAAATACAAATTTTTTAAAATAAACTATATAAATAAACTAAATAAAAAGTCTGATATAAATATAGCACATTTAAATTTATTTCAAACTATTGTTGTGGAACAGATCAATATTAAACTAAATCAACCCTATTAAAACTTTGACAATAGGTGGCGTATATAAGAGTAAAGTATGGAAATAACTTAGGAAATGTACTTACAAAAATTTTCAGTTAGTGCAGACCCTGAAGAAGGCAATAAATTTGCCGAAATGACGGTAGAAATTTAAAAAGAGTTCTTTTGTATGACCGAACCTCAACATCCAATTTACAACTTATAAGGAATGTGATTTCTGAAATTTAAAATGATTAGAGTAATAGACAATTTCCAAAATTAACTGAACATCTTAAATGTGACACAATAAAAAATAATTATTTTATTAGAACAAAAAAAATATTCATTTACATTTTGTAATTATGATTTTGGATACTTGGTTTTCATCATTCCTGATTTCTTCTTCTTTTTCGGAAATGGAATTTTCAATTTTAACTGCTTCAAGTATTCTTGGTAAATTGACAGTATATACGCGCTAATAAAACCATATCTTCATATTTTTCCTCTGTTATTGGAATATGGGGAAGTAATTCTAAATTTTTGGCCTTCCCCTTCTGGGTGAGAGATCTGAAACATTGAATTCGGCATCATTAACATCGTCTAAAATGGATTATAGAAATCGTATATGGAGAATTTCATATATAGCCACCAGAAAGGGCCAATTCTCCGCGATAACACCCGCTTGTAGCTATTTTGTAATCGCATTTCCGTTTAACCGATTTTTTCAAATTTGGAATTCTCGTAATACATTTTAAAGTACCTTCATATTATATAAGTGTTAGAATCATACATTGTAATGAAGTGTATTTTAGAGGAATGATAGGAATTTATGTGTGTAGATTTTTGTGATATGTGAATGATTTATGTGTGAATTGTTTTTGGAGCCATATTAGAGAACAACGCAAAAAAGAAAACAAATCTCAAGAAGTTCAAACTTTATGTTCTGTTTAGGAAACTCCACAGCAAAGCAGATTTCTGTCACCAGCCGGATGTATATGTTATTAAAAGATTTTGCTTTTCTTTTTTTTTTTTCAGGATTTTCACGAAAATTGCTCCAATGATTTTCTCAAAAATTCGTGTGCCAACAGCACCATAAATACTTTTATTTCAGACATCCAGATAAATTGATGTTTGGATAAATTTGGGTGAAATGTTAATCTTTCCGCTCAAGTGTCACTTTAGTACAGTGTGTAGTTCTTTAAAATTCACATATAAAATTCTAGGGAAACTAGTGTAATGCATTTTATAAACAAAATTGTATAGCTCGACAGCTTAAAAAAAAGCAATCCATCTCTCTGACTGCTGGCCGATAACTTAGTTCTAAGTGGTTACAACTGCGTCTGTTTACATGTTTATTGATTCAACAAACAGTGATGTCTACTAGCACCGCCCAAAATTTCATTTGTAAATATTTATATATATAAACTGTAAATGCATTTCTTTTAAGCATTGCTTAGATTATAGTATATGTATTTGCAGAAAGTCGGCTAAACCGAAGTGCAAGTTAATAGAATAGGTTTCGGTATTTTTGGAATTTTCATGAAAAGGCTCCAACGAATTCTTGGAACATGAAATGCCAGCTGCTGAGTATAAAGCTTCATCACTTTTCTTTCAATTATTGTTACAGAAAAAATTATTTCACCAATTACTACTAGATTATCTGTGACTTTAGATTTCACGTGTTGATGATGATTGATTCAAGCACTTTTCTGAATGCATTCGTGTCAAATTTTCCAAATTGAGTTATGACCTATTCATTGTATGGGAACTCAGATTCGGGCGCCAGGTAGTAAAATAATAACTCGTAAAAATTTGCGCGTTCCTAGTAGGCCATAATTAAGTAATTTCTTTTCTTTTCTTTCCGTTTCTGATAGTGAGCGACTAGCATAGGCTACTATACCTTCATGGCCATTAACAGTTTGGGAAAGAACGGCTCCAAGATCAGTGTTTTGGGAAAGCTTTGGGAAAAGTCAGGACGAGATAGGATGGGCGCTGTCGTGAGAACAGTTTTAATCTTGTGAAGTGCTTGTTCTTCTTTCCAAACAGATCTGTGGGTTTTCTTCAAAAGCCGGTTTAGTGGTTCTATCACGGTCGCATGATTTGGTATGAACCGGCGATACCAAGAAGCCATTCGGAGACGTCTTAATTGTTTCAGATTTTTCGGCTGAGGATAATTTAAAATTGGTTGAATCTTCTCAGGGTCTAGCTGTAGTCCTTGACTATTCACCAAGTAACCTAAATATCTAATCTCCCTACAACAAAATTCACATTTTTCTTGGTTTAACTTCAAGCCCCTTCTCGAAGACGGGCCATGATTAACTGAAGATATTTAAGATGGCCCTCAATGTGTCTCTGGCTGTCACAATATCACCCAGATAAACGTACAGTATGGCTCGAACTCCGGTCCGATGAGGCGATCTAGATACCTCTGGAAAGTTGCTGTGCTCCAATAAAGCGGGTACAGTCAACGCCGCTAGTAAGAAGAAAGTGATGTTAAATTGATATCCTTCCAAAAGAAGAGGTACAGTAACTGATTCGTGAATTTCTTCTTGGGTCCCATTGGCAATTTTTAACTAATAGTTGCGACCGTCTGATACACACAGCCTACAGAATGGAGAAACTCTTTTTGTTGTTGGCCAAGATAAGACTAACAAGAACCAAGATCAATTAATGCCGTAAATGCACCGTGGTTAACTTGTAAATTGACAAAGAAGCGAGAATCTTGAGAACTAGCCTCGTTTATACGAGAACGGATAGGCAGATTGGTTGTCGAAATCGGAATAGGATAATCAGTACGGCCGCCTGTTGTTGAGACGTCTCAGTTAGACTTCGGGTTCTTGGGGTTGGCGGAGTCGCTAGGCACCCCTGAACTAGGGCTCCTTAAGCGTTTCCCTACGGCTGACAAGTTAGACAGGAACTTACAGTTACCCTTGCCTTACCACAACGATAACAGAAGCGGTTTCGTTTCTGTTTACACTGGCTGTATCGGTGCCCTTCTTTGTTACAATTCCAACAGAGGTTTCTCGATTTCGGCTTAGAACTAAGAAACTTAGTGCCAGGTTTAGTAGCTGTGCTAGGAGCAATTTTCATTTCACCCAAATTAGATTGATTACCTTTGGTTGATTGCATTAATTTCTGGGTGTTATTGGTGAGTCTTTGCTAGCGTAGGAAGCTTCCGGGACGATATGGCAAGAGGGAGGTGGCTTATAGTTTTTACTCTCCTCTTTCCACCTCTCGTAATTTCTAACACAATCTATTAACCCAGCCACCGTTGAAAAATCTGATTTCCTAATGAATAGTTTGTATTTAGGGTATAGATTGCGGAATATCCGGAAGAGTTGAAATTGTTCCTCCGATGGCGGGGGTGAAAGCCTACTCATTAAGGTGATAAGACAAAATCAGTAATAGTTTCTTACTCTCCTTAGGTACGAGAACGGATTGCTTCTTCTATCTGATAAAGATAATCTAATGGGAGAAACATAGAACGAAAAGCTCAAAAGTAGCCCAATTAGAGAAATTAATTCGGTTTAATCGAAACCAACCCAACGGCCGTCCTTCCAAAAGTTGAGGCATACCGCGTAAGATATCTTCATGCGAGATCTGATAAGTCAAACGACGCTCTTCGAGACCAATAAGAGTTCATCGGCCGGTAATAAATTATCATTGTTGAATTTTGAATTCCAGTTACTAATAATCTCAGCAGGATTAATAACTTTAATGGCAGGCGTTACGTTGCACAAGTTTGAGGGACAGGATCTCCTTTCTGTGTAAGAAGATGTGTTCTTAACCTCTTCGCAAATCGCTACGGTACCTTCTTCCGATAGCTCATATTCTTGGCAAACCTCCATTAGAGCGGGTTTCTTCAGACGGTATATCCAACTAAGAGTTCCTTCGTGTCACATGTTGGGACTCAGTAAGTAAAAGATTAAAGATGAATAAACTCTTCAAACCCAACTATAATCGAGTAGTGGCTCCAAGAAAAGGAATGTTAAAAGTAAGATATACCCAAAATATAACCGATCCTGGATTAAACAATTTCCCAAAATATTTAATAATCTCAAATAAATTAGCCTCCAATTCCCTAAGTGATAACTTGGCATATAAAAATATATAAAATTTAATAAGAGAAATAATTCAAATATACTTCCTGAAAGAAAATTTTTAACTCAAAATATTATTAGCAAATTATTGACATTGTTAAAACGAAACATAAACTAATTACCAATAAACGTTTTAAATTATTAATTGTAACGGCAAGAGAGAGAACACAAGCCCGACCGAGAGAAAACAAACTCTCTCACTTAAGCAGGCTAGAGTGGGGGATCCTGCCAGCAATCCTAGATAAGCCAGTAAGAGATCTAGACATCTATCTATCTATAAGATTCATAGATAGATAGACATTCATAGATAGATAACATTCATAGATTCATTCGCATCGTGTCATATCTCTACTCCCACCCTTTATTCTATAAATTCATTACAAGTCCAGTGCAGTTTGTGTAGACTTATAGCATATTATAACAGTGTCTTCATATCTCGTCTAATTAATCAATCACAATTTCTCTCCTCATCAACTCCATTATATTAATTGCTACTTTAGATATCTTAGGCAATTCAAATGTAACTTTATCTTTATAAATAAATTCTATTTATTTAAAGAAAATGTCAGTAAACTGTGCATAAAGTTCTCTTTTTTTTTTTCCAAAACAAATTTTACCACATAAAATAAATTTACCACCATTAAATCAATGCAATTAATTAAACGTAATTAAATCGAAAACTAGTCACATAGGAAAAGAGAATCCTAGTGTGTTTTCTAGTGTGTTTATATTTTATTTCTAGTAAGAAAAGAAAATAATTATTAGTGCTTCATTTTACTTTCTCTAAAGTATTGTAATCGTGTCAAATTTTCGATATCGGTTTTCACCGGAAATATCCGTTTTGAGTTCCCCTGAATCCAAAAAAGTGGTTTTTAGCAAATGGTCTGTGTGTGTGTGTGTGTGTGTGTATGTATGTATGTATGTATGTATGTGAACAGCATAGCTCAAAAACGAAAAACCGTAGAAAGTTGAAACTTGATATTCCGTTTAGATATTACCATGGGTGTTGTGGTGGTTGGTTCCGCAGAGCTGGAAAGCATCAGAGACATTTTCCGTGGTAGCCTGCTTCATTTTGTGGTCATCGACCGGTTTCGGGCGTTCGCCCATCTTCAGGATGTCTTCGGGCGTTCGCCCATCTTCAGGATTACCTCTGTGTTAGTGTGAAACTAAGTCTCTGTACGAGTCTGTGTTGGCACACTGTCTGAAGAACGCATCCTGAAGATGGGCGAACGCCCGAAACCGGTCGATGACCACAAAATGAAGCAGGCTACCACGGAAAATGTCTCTGATATTACCATGGGATCTGACACTACGTTATCTGTCAAAATTCCTCAACCGGAAGTATCACTTTACTAGTTGGATTTTTTACTTTTTTGCGATTTTCTTAAAATTGGTTCCGACGATTTTCTTTAAACTTGAAACATCAACCATACATACAAAGAGCTACAACTTTTATTTGAAATATTTCTCCGGGAAAATGCAATGAACGGCACTTTTGGGGGAGGGGTGGGGTTAGGTTTCTATCTAAAGTGCTATTTCAGTTTATTAGACAATTCTGTCATCTAAATAATGTTAATTAGAATAAATATGTTGTTGAAATTCCGAGTTTGAAAAAATTGGATAACCGGAAGTGCGTTTACTTTACCACTTTATTAAATGATTTATTCTCTTTTTCGCAATTTTCTCAAAAATGGCTTCGACGATTTTTTTGAAACTTCATATATAAACTAAACATGCAAAGATCTACATCTTTTATATAAACATTTCTTTGGGAAAATTCTTTTAAGGGCACTTTTAGGGGAGGGGTGGGGTTATGTTTTTCTCTAAAGTGCTATCATAGTTGATTATACAATTCTATCATCCAAACATAATTAAGTAGAAATAAATAGATGGCTGAAATTCCGAGTTTCAAGAAAATTAGTAAACCGGAAGTGCGCTTTTACTGAACAGTTTTTTCAGTTTGCGACGAATTTCGTTAAATTTGGTACACGAAGTATAAAATTTGTCAATTATAATTTCGAGAACAGGACTAAGAGAAAGTTGTATGAGTGTTTCACACCAGATTTTTTTTTTTTCCTAGCTACGAAATTTTTTTAATTTTCCAACTCATAAAATTTTCGTGTCCTTGTTCGGGCGCCATATAATTGTGACCTATTTACTGTACGGGAACTCACATTCGGTTGCCAGGTAGTAAAATAATAACCTCGTAAAGCTTTACGCGATTCCTGTAGGCCATAATTAAGTAATTTCTTTTCTTAGGAATTTCTAAAGAATATTAACAAAAGTGTTTTACTAGTATTGTTCACTCTAATCCAGTAAGATACAAATTTAATTCTTATGCAGTACAATTAGATGATTAGAGTTAAGCTTACCGTTACGATATAGTATATATATTGATTCATTTATTAAAAAGTTTTCTCGTATGTGGCCACACATTTATTTCAGAATATCTCTATTTAATTTGCAAATTTCACTATTACTATAATAACACCTCAATGCGCGATACGGGATGTGGAAAACCAGTTTACTTATACTTGAACATCTTTAGTTCATGGCAAACGAAATATAGGGAGTACTCCACTTGTAAACGAAAAGCTCAGACTGACCCTTTCTTTATTATATGGAATCTTTTCCCATCTAGTTCCATGTCCCATTTTTGTAATTTTACCCAGCTGGTAATTCTTCTATTTAGGCAGCTTGTGTGTGTGTGAACAAAACATCTCAAAAACGAAAAATTGCAAGAAGCTCAAACTTAGAATTCTGCTTAGGTATCTGATACGAAATAATCTGAAAATTCATCAATCGGAAATGCGACTTTACTGAATGTTTTTTTTTAGTTTTTCGTGATTTTTTTTTTTAAACGGTTCCGACTTTCTATAAACTTTGAATACTATCTACACGCGCATAAGTACCCATCACTTTTATTTGAAACATTTTCCCGGGAAATTGATTTTTTGGGTGAGTAGTGGGGGAACAGTAGCGTTATGCTTTCCTATCACTTCAGTATGTGTTTTTATCGCCTATATAATATTAATACATATTAAAAACACTGATAGAATTCCAAATTTGAAGAAAATCAATTAACCGGAAGTGCGATTTTACAAAATAGATTTTGAATTTTTTGTAATTTTCTCGAAAACGACTGCAAGGTTTTCTTTAAACTTGGATTGCTTGCTGCATAGATAGAAACGTATCAAAAAAAGATTTTAGAAGGTGTATTAGAGTCTGTTAGTTCAAATTATTTGTATTTTTTCAAGCTTTCATGGTTTTGACATTGAGAGCTCATAAAGCCAACTCAGGTATAAAAGTAAAACCCCCGCCACCATTTTTATGGCCAGCCCAACTAAACATGTGACGTTGGAGTTTTAAAGAAAATTTCTTTTTATTAATTAGACTAAGAGAAAGTCGTGTGAGTGTTTCACATCAGATTTTAATTATTTATTATCATAGCGGTTGATTAATCCAGTGCGGTTTTATAGACTCGCTTTTCAATTACAATACACTTTTCCTCTAATTTTAAATTCTCTTTCCACAAAGACCCAGTAATTGTCAGCACTAAACTAAATACTAAATCAACTTAATCTAAACTAAACTATATCAATTTTGGAAATATTGCAGGGAATTTTGTTGGTGCAAATTGCAAATTCACGAGATAAGGTATTCAACTGAGCGCGAACTGTCTACTGATTTTAATCTTCTGTCAAGTGCTCGCAGAGTTTAGATAAGCGTTATTGTTCAACTACTATCAGCTAATTCTCCAGTATCTGGAAAATATTCACCTATTAAACAAGCAAAAATAAGTTTACCAAACACCATTCTAAACTCCCGCGATTTAACCAACCGAAGGGCCAACGTCTGATGGATGGAAAGATTTTTGGGAGATCGATCGGCTCAGCCGTTCAAGACTTTTAGCAATAGAAACCTGTTGTGAACCTCCGAAACCAGTCGAAACCAAAAAGTTAAGCAAAGCTATCATGGTTTTCCAGCAATGCGGACACAATCCCACCTTGATTATAAACAAAAAATTTCAATTTGTCTGCTACATGTTTTTAATGGTACGATTTTTTTTTTGTTTCAGAAATGGATTTAGAGAAGGTCCTCGTCCAGTTAAAAAAGTCACCTCATAATTTTATTCAAAAAAAATAAAGAATTTCAAGAAAGAAAATGAAAAATTATTCCCTTTGAAATTATTTAACTTTAGAGAATTGTTTTTTGTTTTCATTTTTTAATAAAACTATACAAACATTATTTCACAATAAGTTTTCTTTATGGTTTTTGTTTAACAGAATTATTTTTTTAAATATTAACAGATTTTGAAGGGAAATAAGCTGTAAGCTGTGTTTTCAATGTTAATACCTTTATTATCCAGAACTTAAATATCGATATTTAGCGGAATATTATTTAGTTCATTATTTGGAAATTGGTGGCTGAGTTTAAGTGTGAGTGTGGATGTGGTAGATGATACTTAGTAGTGTATATAGGTTACTAAATTGTGTCCATTGCCTCCCAGCGTCCATACTCCACGATAGACATTCATCATGCTCGCCCTCCCCACTACCCTTACATAAGGGTTGTACACGTGTTCAAACACGTAGGACAGCTGTTCATCGGCACCATTGCTGCCCACCCTACTATTCACCACTCCTACTATTCTGTATATAGGGGGTTGCTAATGTGTTTATAATTCCAATCACCTATTGATACTATACTCTTCTTATCTAGTACTGAATTAATCAATTATTTGCAACCTTAAAACAAGATATCAGATGTTTTGCTTTTATTTAATGAAAAGAAAGACAAAGAAAGAATTTGTTGAAAAACATTTATTTCGGAAAAAATTGACTCAACAGTAGCATAACCGCATTTTAAGAGAACAAAAAATACAAATTTAATATATTTGTACGAGATAGCTATAGTAAGGGTAGGTACATAGTAATAGGTAGCTCCTAATATTGGTCACACATTCATGATGTGAAATATGGAACAAAAAATATTTGCTCCAGAGTTGGAAATATCCAGAAATATTTATAAATCTAGCTAAAACCAAGCACTGTTACTATTGCTCCTCGATACGCTCTAACATCTAGGAGATCTGGCCTATGCCGCCCATCTATTAATTAAAAAACGTGGGCAATTTGGTTTACTATATTGCCGTCAGGAGTTTCCCAAGTTCCTTTGTGCACATTCTATGATTGAAAACAGTACCACCTATTAATGTACTACGTGCTGCCGAGTAAATTACTAGCCGCAATCCATTGTCATGTAAACTGTACTGGCATTTCTCACCTCCATTTTCTCTACTTTAGTATTTAAATCTCCGACAATCACTTTTATATCATATCTAGGAGGGTATTGCTCATTCACACTATCCCGTGCGTCGTAAAAATCTTCCCCTTAATCTCTGTAGGCACGTTCTAGGTGAAATGGCTTTAAAATCGATAATGTTGTCCTTTATAGGTCTGCACACAATAAATCTAGTTCCCAAGGAATGGCCCCTATCATCACAGTTGAAGTACGAGTACATCGTACAATCTTTTCTATCCATCACTCCCTTTTCTGCCCATCTTACCTCTTGCAGCGCCAATGTATCAACCCTATATTTGTCAGTTTCTTCTCTTAATAATTTTAGGCTCCAGGTCTACTTAAGGAACGTATGTTCCACGTCGTTATATTT
Organism: Triatoma infestans; assembly: GCA_011037195.1. Taxonomy (NCBI): domain Eukaryota; kingdom Metazoa; phylum Arthropoda; class Insecta; order Hemiptera; family Reduviidae; genus Triatoma; species Triatoma infestans. Next base: position 64,240 of record JAAEAF010001539.1, on the reverse strand, counting down.
AAATCATAACGCCTTTTCCATTTCCTGGTCGTAGCCGATTAATCCTATCGTATTTTCCTGTGGTTTCGTAACAATTAGTGTGTTGCAGTACAGGGTCGTTATCCCTGCGACCAACCCCTAACCAGAAAGACCAGTGGATTTTCCTTCGGGGTTCCATTCCCATAGGTAGTTGCCGACCAAGGATAATGAGGCCTATCCCCACCCTCACCCCCGTATAGACAAGCTCTTATTAAAATTGGCGGCGTCAACTCGCCACTATCGCACATTACCGTTGAGGTATGAGGTATTTTGTAAATTTGCCCGAGTCGCCTGGTAGTCCACCTCCTCTCTGATGTGATCTCCTTGTCCGCAACTGCTTATTCGTCAGCATTGCCTGCTTATTTCGCAGCTATCTGGTGGTCTTTCCACAATCTGCAACCAGTGGAACGCCTGGTAGCATGGGGATGCATCAGGGCAGGGGAACCAGGATCGTTTCTTTTGCTAAAAATATATTTTTTTTATAAACGATTTTAATAATAATGTTTAGATGTTGTTTTAACCGCTATAAAATTGTTTACACTTCCGAGCGGATACAATTTTATAATGGGGATTCAACAAATGGAAAGTGGGGTTTTAAATACAGCAATTGATCCTGATTAAGATAGTTTGATCAGATTAGTTGTATGTTCTCCCCAATTGATACTATGGAACAACAACCATGCACAAAACTTAAGCCTATTTCCATAGTGCACCTGTTTGCCCTAGGGTGACAGGATTTCGTCAGCTGTATTCCTCTGCACATTGTCAGTTTACATAGTATTCTGCTTGAAGTTGCGACTCAATAATTAATAACAATTCTGACACGTAATTAGTTTCCAGTTAAATAGGGTCCTTAAACATAAATTAATATTTAAGGGAAGCTGGAATTAATTCACACTTAGCTATTGAAAGATAAGTATTGATTATCAAGAACTGAAATACATTAGTTGTTGTGGTTGACTATACAACTAAATTTGCTGTATGCAAGTCTATGTTATCACATCGTTTTGACAAAAACATCTTGATGATGGGTATACGCCCGAAGACTACAAAAACAAGCAAGCTATCATGAAAAAAATATTAAATTTTTTTTTTAAACGTCGGGCTATAATTAAAAAGAATAAATAGTTCTGAACCGGAATTTGGACATCAGTGGGAGTTTTACTTTTTCTTAATGCTGTTAGAGAAAGCATTGCGATTGGGTCCAATATAACCATCGCACAAAGTGACTGTTTGGAGGGAGCTGTAACGTTAGGCTTTTTTGAAAAGTGCAATTTCAATACAATGTACGATTCTACCACCTATACATTAAGGTATATTACACACAGTACTAGAATTTTAAGTGTGAAGAAAATCAGATAATAAGGAAAATTATTTAACAATAAAATATATTTTGGCAATGGCCAGGGGCTATTTTTTTTTTAATTTAAAGTGCGTCAAAATCTAAGGTCATTGGCCTTCTCAGTGACTGCCGCCCTCCGGACAGTGTTCTCTCTTTTCAGACTTTCACCGGATAGTGAGCTGAAGAGGTTCCTAGGAAGAGAAAAGCTAAGGGCAGTAGAGCTGGACTCGAACCAGGACCTGCGCGTGGGAGTCCAGTGCGCTAACCTCAGCTAATCCCTTCACTTCAATATATTTAATGAAAAGAGGAATGACCTGCTTATCAGAATTCCGAGTACCGAGTTGAAATTGTTATTGAAATTAGATCTTCCATGTTCGATGTAAATGATATTTCTCTAACCATCCTTTATAATACATCAGAACGAGATAAGATTTCTTGCCATTTCTATTTAATTCTTGCGTTTTTACACTATCAGGCAAAACAATTCAGTAGTTGCTAACTTTGATTTTTGAAAACGTTAATATTTTCAAATTATAAGATGTTACTGACTTTCCTAGTTAATTGAGGTCTATAGAAAATAAATAGCATCAGAGATATTTTCCATGATAGCCTGCTTCTTTTAGTGGTCATCGACCGAAAGTAAGTCGTCGGTAGGCAGGACCAAAGTAAGACGATTGTAGGCCGGACCAAAGTAGGACGATGGTAAGCCGAACCAAAGTAAAACGATGGTAGGTAGGTCCAAAGTAAGACAATGGTAGGCAGGACCAAAATAAAACGATGGTAGGTGGACTCTCAAGTTCCCTGCTGTCGAACCTGCGATCTGCGATCACTTTGGCAATAGCTGGAATGTGTTTTTCTTCTTTTTTTTACGCAAATTCCATTTTCGAGTTCGTTTTACAAAAACTAACATAGTTTTCCAGAACATTAAATTAATATATAACAAGGCTGCAGAGTACAACTTTTATTTCTTCAAATTGTAGCAATTGTTGGCCGTTAGAAATGATCAGATGTATCTCTTAATTGGCTGATCGGCCAGGGGGTATCATAAGAAAAACACTACAAAATTTTTAAGTGTTTTTATTAATATCCCTTACAAAATTTTTAAGTGTTTGTATTAATATCCCTATAGGGATATTAATAAAAACACTTAAAAATTTTGTAGTGTTTATTTCTTCTTAATGTTCTGTAATGTCTTCGACATTATTTGTATTAAAATATCTCAGCATGATTTTTTTAAATAGATACTACAAATGAAGTGAATGCAAAACTCAAAAGCTGATGAATCAATAATCCAGAAGAGAGCAAAAAAACAATCTGTCCTTGCTTTCAAGTTTTCTGACTTCTTAATTGTATTCATCTAAACTGAATTTAATAAAAACCTGCATTACAGGGTGACAATGTAATCATGCACCATACACTTGTCATGGAATGTACGCCAGATAAAAATAAAATTCTAAAAGATGCCCTACATAACTTTTACAAGTATGTGTGACCAATTATATTTTTTAAGCTGCAGAATTAGGAGATATTGAAACAAATTTCTTATGTCAATGGACACAGTTTTTTTTAAAAATAACCAATTCTTAGATTGGTGATAACCAATTTTGAAATTAGAAAAATTTTTTGTTTACTTTTCTTGACTTAATCTTTGTTTTTTCATTTTTGTTTTGAAAGATATATTATGAAGTGATGAATGTAAATTTATTTATAATGAGTTACTAAATACGTGGAATTTCCGAATATGGGCCGATGAAAATAGATATACCCCTGGAATCAGACAATAATTTTGATAAATGTGTGGTGCAACAAAATAGGGGATCAACTTGTATGTCCTTATTTTCACAATGAAACATTGAACACAGGCAGGTATCGTCATTTCGTAAGTGAAGTCTCGCTTGGAAATGTCCCTCTAGCATGCCGGCAAATCATGTAATTTCAGCAAGATGTATGTCCAGCTCATAATTTATCTAGATCGCACTTACATGGCCAGTTCTATTCCGTCGCCCACCCGCTTCACAGACTTGCTGACTCTGCTTTATTACTCTTGGGGATAACCAAAAAATTGAAGTTTATGGCAACTTAAACCCTGTCCACCACTATTAAAGAACTTCTGAAGCCTGCGAAGAAATCCTTTCTGATTCTGCAATAAGCTAAAAAGGGCGGACGTGTTTATGCTTGTTTAATGATAGTGCCCATTCTGAACCAATTTGAATGTTATTGTCTTATTTGACTATAAACTCAAAACCAAGGGGAATAATAGCCACCAGAAAGTAGAGAATTTCTCCAGGTTTGAAATTGAATATCTCAGCGAATATTCAACGGATTTATCTTGTACAATAGATATTATCCAATTTTTGTAGAGGGCTGAAATTACAGGTAGTTAATCGACAATTATTAAAGGATTAACAAGACCGTGATAAGAATAAATAAACGCACGTGCCAGTATGTATACAATTACTGATCTAAGTGGAGACACGTGCGGTCTATTATTGACATGTGCCATTCCTCGATCAAAGAGGTTCAGAGCTCTGCGTCCTCTTACCTACAATAATAATAACATTGGAACTGTCATTCATCGCTCATATTTCAACATTAAAAAATAATATAATCAACTTTTTTATAATATCGATTATTTTGACAAACAAAGACAAAAACAATCGGTATTTTCCAATTATTTTTTACTTTCTCTTACTCCTAGTAAGAGGAAGTATTATAATCGTGTCAAATTTTCGATATTGAGTTTTCGCCGGAAATATCCGTTTTGAGGTCCCCTGAGTCCAAAATAGTGGTTTTTAGCAAATGGTCTCTGTGTGTGTGTGTGTGTATGTATGTGAACAGCATAGCTCAAAAACGATAAATCGTAGAAAGTTCAAACTTGATATTACGTTTAGGTATCACCATGGGATCTGACGGTGCGTTATGTGTCAATATTCCTCAACCGGAAGTACCACTTTACTAGTTGGTTTTTTTACTTTTTTTGCGATTTTATAAAAAATGGCTCCGACGATTTTCTTTAAACTTGGAATATCAACCACACATACAAAGAGCTACAACTTTTATTTGAAACATTTCTCCGACAAATGCATTTAAGGGCACTTTTGGGGGAGAGGTGGGGTTATGTTTTGCTCTAAAGTGCTATCACAGTTTATTCGACAATTCTGTCATCTAAATAATGTAATTAGAATTAATATATGTTGTTGAAATTCCGAGTTTGAAAAAAATCAGATAACCGGAAGTGCGTTTGTTTTGACACTTTACTAAATGATTTTTTCATTTTTTCGCGATTTTCTCAAAAATGGCTCCGAGGATTTGCTTGAAACTTCGTGTACAAAATAAAAATGCAAAGATCTACATCTTTTATTTAAGTTATTTCTCTGGAAAAATTCATTTAAGTGCACTTTTAGGGGAGGGGGTACAGCTTCCCCTAAAGTGGTATCATAGTTGATTATACAATTCTATCATCCAAACAAAATTAATTAGAAATAAATAGATGGCCAAAATTCCAAGTTTTAAGAAAATTGTAAGCCGGAAGTGCGCTTATACTGAACAGCTTTTTCAGTTTTCGACGAATTTCGTTATATTTGGTACACAAACTATAACATTTGTCAATTATAATTTTGAGAACAGGAGTAAGAGAAAGTTGTGTGAGTGTTTCACACCAGATTTTTTTTTAATTTGAGGCACGTCAACATCTATGGTCATTTACGCCCGGAGCCTTCTCAGTGCACTGCTGGCCTCCGGACAGTGTTCTCTCCTTAAAGACAACAGTGCCCATGTTTTCCATTAAAATGCCTAATTACAACCCTATTTCTTCACTTGTTTAAAAAAAAAATAATTTCTGATAAAATGTATACACAACTAAAATTAATTATACAAGAACAACTTGAATAAATTATCTTTTATTTTCGTTTTAGATGAGGGTCGGCATATAAAAAATCTCTGAACTACTTTTTGTTGCCAGGGGGGGCGAGGTTTTTCGACTCCGAGATTATTCTCATTTTGGATCTGGATATCCAACTAAACGAGTCATCAGTTCGCCACCGCAGCCTAAAATTTTATACTGGGCCGCAGCGTTATGGAAACCTTGAGTCAGTGTTGACAGGTTTCTGTCCTTTTTACTTTCTCTTACAGCTGCCAAGAGGAAGAATTCGTGCCAAATTTTCGATATCTAGTTTTCATGGGACATACACGTTTTGAATATGAAAAAATCTGGTGTGAAACACTCACAAGACTTTCTCTTATACTCCAATTTACATAGTTACATAGTCTGAAGTTTTCGAACTCAGTTATATATATAAACTTCTTATTATAATTTATTATTATCTACTTCTTCTATTTATAATTTGTTTAATTGCACTAATAATTAAGTTGGATTCCTTCTTTTATGTGTTGCGATAAAACTACATTTTGATTTAATAGCTCATGCATAAATTTCCTCTTTATAGTACTCTTTCAGTACTTTGTAAACTGCGCCACATACATCAAATTAATATAATGATTAGCCGAAATCTTTAGGTCTAAGAAAAGTTTTTTATCTGATATTTTATCCGTCATTGCAGGCATATTCATTTTGTTCCTGACCACTATCAGATTTTCATCAATCGTCAGAGCAACAAGTTCGTGTAGAGAGTTCACTTCAACGTTGTTTCTGTTACACTCACACTTGTTGGTTTGTTGGTTGCATATATGTGGGGAAGTTAGAAGGTTATGTTACTATGTGTGTGTGTTTAATGACAAAATGGAATTATGATTAGACATTAGAAAATAGTATATAACAAATAGCTTGTACAAGTAATAAATAAATGTGAAGCAGGTTTAATACAAGAGAATATTTAAGTAAATTGATATGTAAGAAGGGTGGCAGCAAAGGCAAATTGAGATGATATTAAAATAAATGACAGAGGTAATAAAATGTATTTGTTTTTATTTATCATGCTTATTTTTTAATGATATTAATTTATGTTTAAGAATATGTTGAGAGAGATGTGGTGACATTTGTTAAGGTATTTTTTATTAGGGCACGGTAGTGGATTTTAAAAATATATCATGCAAATAATCTGTATTTTAATCGGGGGAAGAAGAAAAATTTGGTTCCACAGGTTAGAATTTAATAAGAGGTGCATGCATCATGCACTTTTTTTTGTGAACAAATATTTTATAGTTGTTATGATGGTTGGTTCCGCGGAGCTGGAAAGCATCAGAGACATTTTCCGTGGTAGCCTGCTTCATTTTGTGGCCATCGACCGGTTTCGGGTGTTCGCCCATCTTCAGGATGCGTTTTTTCAGACATTGTGACAACACAGACTTGCACAGAGCAAATTAAGTTTACACACTGACTGGTGTTTTTAACTGTATTTAAAATTAAACTCTTAAACTAGGTCAAGGGTATGGTCAGCTGGGTGGGAAAACACGTGTTTGGGTTGTTAAAAGGCAAATTTTCCTTACAATGGAAACAACACGTGGGGGTCTAATTTTTAAACTCTGTTGTTGGAGGGAGATTTACTTTACAATTACTTTACTATAAAATCAAAATAAAATATAAAATATATAAAATAACGATTTAAACTAACATAATTTAAAATTAAGCGATTTTTATAATTAAGTTTTTATAATTATGCATTCCACTCAATATTTCACACAATATGCATTCACACAACATTCACATACGCCATCCACGCACGCATGTATATAGTTTCTTATAATTAAGTTTTTATAATTATGCATGTATATGGTTATTTTATAATATTTTATATATATATATACATGTGTGGGTGTGTGTGGTATATATATTTGCATAGATAATGTCTTTTATACTAATTGGTGGTATGTTTGTGAACAGAAACATTACGTTGAAGTAAATTCTCTTCACGAACTTGGTGAATTTGCTCTGACGATAGAGAAAATCTGAAACCTGTCAGACACAAAATGAATATGCATGATACGACGGATAAAATACCAGATGTTATGTAGCATTGCGTACCCATCCACATATTCAATCAAGTTTTTTAACTAAATATTATGAATCCCTCGGATAAATTTTGGTAGGTGTTGACCATCAGCTTTATTTTGTTCCATTAGTATAAACGGCCAAATACAAAATGGCGGATCTTGCATTTCCGCGTAATCTCTTTTGCTTTTTTTCTTATAAATGGAATGAAAATCCTGAATTTTTCTTTCTAGTCAACATTAATTAATTAATGCCAACAGTTGTTTCTGACATAATATTTAATGTTTTATATAATTAATGTGTGCTATAAAGAAAAAATTCAGAATTTTCATTTCATTTATAAGAAAAAAAGCAAAAGAGATAGGCGGAAATGCATCCAATGTAAGTCCGCCATTTTGTATTTGCCGTTTATACTAGTGGGACAAAATAAAATTGATGTTAAACGCTCATAAAATTTTCTCAAAAGAATCCACAATTTTTTGGGTTAAAAAACTTGTCTTTAATCTGGAGTTTGTAGCTATTTATGATAATGTCCTTCATTTTATGTATGTGGCGCGGTCCACCAAGTATTCAAAGAGAACTTTAAAGATGGAAATTACAGCACTAAACATGTATTACGCTGATGGCTGAATGGCTAAACTCTAATGCCAAAAACAAAACAAAAATGGAAATCTGTATAAGAGAATTCAATCAAACTCTAGTTTATCGCAATAACATAAAAAGGAATCGCCTAATTACTATGCAATTAAATACATAAATTATAGAAAGAGGAAGCGTTATATATGAGTTCGAAAATCTAGAGACATTGTATATATCCAATTGTTGGTTAGAAAAAGAAATAGAATGTGGAATATAGATTTAAATTGTAAAATAAAAATTAAATTAGATGGACTTAAAACTACTTTAAATAAACATTAATTAATTGGCGAAACTAAACTTAATAAATGACTTTGATGAGGAAACCATACACTCCCCATCACTCAAAACTTTTTTAAGTGAACTTTCTGGGAAAAAAGTTGCAAGCAGAAGTGATGGGCCTCTGTACAATAGTTAATACTAAATTTAAGAAAACCGTCGGTATTTTTGAGGTGAAAAAACTGTTCAGGAAAAAAGCACTTCCGGTCAACCGATTTTCTTCAAACTCGGAATTTCAACATCACATATTTAGTTCTAATTATTATTATTTAGATGTGAATTGTGCAATAAAGTGATATAGCAGTTTGTAAGTGAACATAACCCCACCCCTTCCTACCCAAAAACCGCCTTAAACAAATTTTCCCAGGGAAATATTTCAAGTAGGAATTATTTATATAAGTGATTGAAACTTAATGATTAGAGAAATTAGTTTTTGCCACTTCTGAGAAAAATAATGAAAAAGCATTCAGTAAAGTGGTACTTCCGGTTGAACGATTTTTACAAAAAACTTATTCTCAGATCACCAGGTAGCCACTTTAACGAAATATTTAGTTTTGAACATTCTGCGATTTTTCGTTTTTTAAGCAATGATGTAAGTTCACATACACACACACAGACCATTTTCTGAAAACTATTTTTTTGGACTCGGGACCTCAAAACTTATATTTCCGGTGAAAAGTCGATATCGAAAATTTTACAATACTTCAAAATGTTTTTAGTCAATGGTCTGTATGTGTGCTTGAACAAAATATTTCAAAAATGCATAATCGAAGGAATTCCAAACTTTGTATTCAGTTTAGATACTACCACCGCATTTGTTTTGGACAAGAACCTTCAACTGGAGGTGCGGCTTTATTCAATGGTTTGTTCGTTTTCGTGATTTTATAGAACTCGCGATTTTCTTAATCTTTATAAAGTATTATTTTAGTGCAATGTAGTGTTACATGTACTCACTCTGGTGAAGTCTATAGCACCAAATGTAAACTTTGGTTCTGCACTCTACCAGCCAAAATAAAAACCTGGAACTATTCCACCGCCTTGCGGCAACAGTTCTCTCCAAGCGCTTCAAGAGTAAAAACTTAACTCATTAAACTGTGTATTTCAACTTGCATATAATACAATTGACTTCTTCATTTTCAAATCAGCCTTTTTTATTCATTCAAACATCATCACCTTTTAACATTTAATCAAGTGTCATCCTTAACAACCTTTGTACATCCATAAACAGTATGCTTCTAGCACCTTATATAATATTGATGTACGTCACAAGTATTGTTAGAATTCCAAGTTTGAAAAAATCGGATGTGCAGCTTTACAGAACAGTCATCTAAGATTTTTGGAATTTTGTCGAACATGGCTGCATTGATTTTGTTTAAACTTTGGGAAAAATTCATTTGAGCGTGTTTAACGGATCTGGGAACTACATAATTTATTACATTTGAGTTTGTGTAATATTTTGGCGCTCTCTAGATTTCAGTGTAAACACATTTTGTTTCCAAGGTTACTAATCAATACGTACCCCACCCCGTATCACCATATTTATGGATCAACTGAGTGAAAATTCACAAGTTTAATGAAGATTTGCGGTAAGAAATAGTTATGTGATATTTCACACCAGATTTTATTAAGTTTCACAAGTTTTTATTAAGTTGACTGATGTTTTCTTAGTCTGTTTTGAAATTGATGCCATTTTAGTGTAAATTTTCAATTAGCATTAAAAGAAAAAATATATCTATAAATATCTCCCTGATGAAGGCCAAGAACTAGTCGAAACTTTAGTGCAAAAAATGATTGAGAGTTTTTCATATAACAATCCTTCATATCAAAAGGAAAACAATGAATTTCCACAACAATGGAAAACCACAACCAAAGTTCATATATAGAATAAATATATTATTGTTTATATTAACACTCCTAGACCCTAGATCACTTACGCTCGCTTTTAGAGAAAATTGTGATCCTGATCAGTTTTAGAAATTAAATTTTTATCAGTAAGAATTTTTCAAAATACTCTTGTAATAAAAAGTCTGGTATGAAACAATGACACCACTTCCGCTTGCTACAGTTCATACAAATATAAGTGGCAAATTTCCTTCAAACTTATCATTGTTACTAAATGTTCGCTTGTATTGAATTTTAAATATCAAATGGAAAATCTAAACGTAATAAAATGACATTTTTGAGCAGCCAACCCTGCACTCCCCCCCCCCAACTGCTTCAATTGAATTTTCTCGGGAAAAAGTTCCCAATAAAAGTGATGGGGGGGCCTGTATTCATAGTCAGTGAAACAAATTAATGATCCATTGCTGTTTTTAATGGATAAAATCGTAGAACTTTAATAACTTCAGTAAAAACGCACTTCCGATAAGCCTATTCATTCCAACATGAATAACTTATTTATCCCAAAATGCGCAAAGTTCGGTCACATCAATTCTTTTATAACAGCAAAAGAAAGTAATAAAAATCGATAAAAAATTCAACATACGATTTCTATTTCTATCGATACCATAAAGTATTGTGTTTAAAGATGAATAGCAAACTTCATTATGACAAGTTTTAGTTTGATTGTTTAGCTTGAATTGATTAATTCGATTCGTGTAGTTGCTAAACTTGATGGGTAGGGCTGACTAACATGATAGGGCGCTAATCTCAAAATGAGAAACTAAATTTCTACCAATGCATATTTAGTATATTTTCATATTATTATAATGTAGCAAATGCTGGTAAGGAACAACCGAGTTTACCATGTTAATAAAGCAGATTAATATCATTTTAAAAATTAAAAAAATTCATTTCATATAAATGAAATATATGATAGAATGCCAGGCAACCCGGTCAGATTTCAGTCAAAAGAGGGTTGTTATATTGGGCAACTATATTTACAGCAGCAGATAGTGTAAAGCTTATTGGACAAGTGTGCAGGTTCCCAAAGGAAGTGCGCAAGTCTTCCTACATACAGGTGTATGGCTTCCCGGGTCGATATTATATCTGGCCACTCCTACAAAATGGCTTCAGAGACATCGTTTTTTCATCGTAGAAAATCAAAAGTGGAATTTAGTATGTGGGAGAGGGAGACTGAAGGAATTTGGTAAACAGACTTTATCTTGCTTTGCTGATAACGTCGATATTCCTGCAATATTTAGCAACAAAAATATTACCTAATTAAAATCTATTATTCTTTAGTAAAACATGTTGGTACCTATTACCGAATTTTTAAAAACAAGGGTTTATACACGCCTTATTTATCTACTAGCATATCACTAGCACATGTTATATTTAAAACAAGAGTTTCATTGGATTTTGCCCATTTTTACTCGACATTCTAATTAATAACATTTTATCCAAACTCACGTAATGTTTACAACACATTTAATTTTACTCAATATTTCACAGAGTTGGAAATGTATTACAATACATTAAACTAGCAGCCCAGAGGTATGCATAGCTTACCATTAATATCAGAGATTTTTTTCACACAAAATTTTGCCTTGCGCAAGTCTCTGATAAGTGAAATATCATAGTTTATTCTGAGGACGAATCGAAACCAATCGATGACCATAAAATGATGTAAGCCAGTGATTGGATGGTGAATCTGTGGCACGCGTGACCGAAACTTTTACTGGCAATTGAACGATTTACGAAAGAAATATTGCTTGGCTTCACCAATGAAACCACTCTCCCTTTCACATACACACACTTAACGCCGCAATTAGCATTGTTGTTGGGATAAAAACACAACACAAAAGGTCTTGTTGCTTTGAAATATTTATACTTAAAAATTGTATTCATTTGGTTTTTGGATAATAATAAAATTTGTATTGTTTTGTACTTACATAAAATTATTTACAGTAGAGGACTTAATAAGTGGTATGAATTATAGTTTACATTGAAAAGTTACAAGATCATTATTTTATGTGATTGGTTCAATTTGTATCCAACCTGTATTAGCAAAATAATGTACAACCAAAATACACCTGGTGATGGTTACTATTATTTAACAAATAACAAAATTAGTCACACAAATCCCTAGTCCTGTTTTAAGCATATTTGGGTCTTGGATATGTGAAAACAGTTAGTTGATTACTCTTGAAACAACAAACTTCACTTCCAATACACTACACTTTCCTACAAACTGACATTCTGCACAACTGACTTGGCATACCGCCAAATGACCGCCATACTTGGCATTCATTTGAAAACAAGCTTTTGTAAAATTTTATATGGTAATATGAAAAGAGAAACTGCAAGTCAAAATATATTTCTTTTTGATGTAATAAAAACGGAATTATCTGAAAATTCAAATTTATTAAATTATTGTTGGTGTACAAACAACTTTTGATGCCTGCCTTCATCGTAGTAAACTAATAAAAATAATCCAGTGAAGTATATCTGAATTTATAGGTTTTGTTTGAGTCAGCCAAAAAAGTTTTGAATTTGCAATATTGTTTTCTCCATGCAAACTTGGTGAAATATAAGAATATTTCAGAAAATAGACGTAAAAGAATAAAAGATTCTTTATGGTAATTATTATAATAGGAGAAGAATTTAATGGAACGAAATTATTAAATACACTTTTGTTTGCTTCCCTGATTGCGGGGGCCCTATGTGCTTTTGTAACTTGATATGCCTTGAAGCGGCTGTGCATATATATGTAAATAAAACCAGATTATAATAAATAAACAAAAAAAAAGGAATTTTTATTATTCGCAATATATTATTACATTTAATACATAAACTTATAATGGCATACATACATACATACATGACTAGAAGTTCTACAGCCAACAAACTGCTATTAAAAACTGATCGTATTCTTTAGTGGAGAAAAGAGAGGTCGGAATCTACTTCATGCAAGCGGCACAACTTTTTTAAAGTTACTGGTCAGGTGGGAGCAAGGAAATTACTTTCAGTTTGGTTACTGGTCAAGATAGTGATGATGGCGCAGCCACACAGTACACAATTTAAAAACTAAATATTTAAAAAACAATATTGCCACAACTGCATAAAGCTGCTATGCACAGCTGAGCTGAATTGCATCAAGTAGTGCAGAACTCTGACTCTCTCTTTGTCGAATTCACTAGGTGCACGTTATCCACTATTTATCACCAAAACTTCAATGCCTGAAACACTTTATCAACAATCATTGCATTTTTTTTTCAATTTTTTAAAGAAATTTATAAACCTAATGAATGTCATTGTGGTGGTTGGTTCCGCACAGCTGGAAAGCATCAGACATTTTCCGTGATAGACTGCTTCTTTTTGTGGTCATCGACCGGTTTCGGGTGTTCGCCTATCATCAGGATGTTTTTGTTAAACAGTGTGATAACATAGACTTGCACAGAGCAAATACAGTTGATACACTCTGTTCTGTGCTCTATGCAAATCTATTTGCTCTGTGCAAGTCTATGTTATTACACTGTTTAACAAAACATCCTGATGATGGGCGAACGCCCGAAACCGGTCGATTACCACAAAAAGGAGCAGGCTATCACGGAAAATGTCTATGATAATGAATGTCGCTTTAATGAACTGAAACCCGGCGACAAATACAAATTAAACAGACTGATAACCTCCAGATTTACTCCTTGGATCAGCTGGTGTCCACACCTTGGCGAACATCACTCCATTTCTACCATTCTCCTTGTCCGATGACCACGAAAGGCTGTGCGATGTGTATGGGCAACCGTAACTGCCTGTAACATTACCATACCAAACTCTCACTGAGTTTTTAAATACAGCTTTAATATTAAGAATGATGATTAAATTAGGAGTACCCCCATTCCATTTCTGATTCCCAGAAATTTTAGAAAAAATATCATGAGCAAATTGCACCATTCTTATAACATGGCAAAAAATTGCCCCAATATGCATTCTTTCAATAAAAATTCAACAAAGTAAAATGATTAACTTTGTTGAATGTTATAATTGCAATATACTTATAATATAGTAAACAACTTCAGTAATAAAATTTTTAATATCGAACATTTTTTCCTGAACGGACTTGAGTGATAGAAATGTAAAAAAATTACTGTTATAATTAGCGACAACTGCCGTTCAAGTGCTTCTGGTCTAACTCCTGCATTGAAAGCAATAACATTATGGAATAATATGCCTAAAGGGGAAATGGACTAGCTACTTCTTCAAGGATCTTGGTGTCTCCAGAGGAATCTCAGCCTAACAACAAAGACAACATTTCGCTGATACCCCAATCCTCACACATATACACAGGACCTGCAGAGATAGTTGTCTAGATTTAGCATACCTATAGGAAACTGTACCTCGCTACTACAAAATACACGCAAATTTATAAATTGTACCTTCTACTGCAGACCACTGCAATCAATGAATGGTGAACCCAAAAGAACCACAATGATCTTACAGGTTGCACTAGGTTTGGCCTAAAAGCCCGTCTTCCTCTAACATCTATGACATAATATCATCAATGGATATGTTCTCCACATACTTTTCATGTTCTTCCATTTACTTTATTACATTTGCTTAGTGTATAAAATACATAGCAAAAAAATTAACGAAGAGGAAAAAACTAATACAATAAACGGGTACTAATTTTACCGAAACTTTGATTTTCTTAAATTTCCGATATCAGTGCATCATGGCTTAGGTTTGGTTTTAACGGTGCCTTCTCGTGAACGTAATTAAATAATATAACAAAAAGAATGAAGAATTTAGAATTATTTAAAAGTCACGGAGATGACCACTGTTATTCTAATAAACTTGAGATTCTTTGGTGGCTTCTGGGGCACTGTATTTTTTATGAGCGAGGAATAGAAACTACTTAAAAATGATTGTAACTTATTAAAATGGAAAAAGGCAAGTGATAGTTAACTGGAAAAAACATCTGAAGAATACTTGATAAACAATATTGAAGAATACTTTAATAATAGATGCAATTTTCCCTAAGTTCCCTTTCGCAAATGTTTAATCCTCTCTCGAAAAAGATTCTAGATCCGCCCTTCGCTGAAGTTTTTAAATATTCTGTCTGTTAACGCAACTATTTTCTACTATTTTGCTCAGTTTTTTTAATTTTGTTTTTCTTTAAGACAAAACAGAGAATTTTCTGATCTTAAAGTAAGTAAAATTTCGGGATAAATAATATTACATCGACCGAATCATTCGACTTTTTAGAAATTTATATCAAGTCTTATTTCAGTATAATAAGGTCCATTACATGATAGTAAACATAGTTTTTTAAAGCCTAAAAGGATTAGACTTGGACAGTTGTAAGGCCAATTTTTAATAAAACACTCTTCTCAATTTTTAAAACAATATAGAATAATTGTAATTTTTAAAAAGACTGTATTTTTTCTTCTGGACGAATCGACTAGTAAATTTATGGTTGAGTATATTTACATACAAATAATTGAAATTCGAAACTACAACTTCAAATTAGCAGGAAATGTAAAGCCTTTGAAAGCGGTAATCATTTTGATTTTAAGAGCAACTGCACATCTGATTAAAGTTTATAACCAAACAAACATTGTTGTATCAACACTCTGCACCGAACAGAGATAACACAGATATTTATTATAAGTTAGGATCATCTATAGTAATTAAAAAACCTATCAGCCATCAAAATAACTGTATGATAAGTTTTAAGAGATGTAATAATAAAATAGAGCAATGTCTCGCTTTATTATTACATTATTTAACTGATTTGTCACGATAGAGTGAAAATAGCAAATGGTTTATTAATGTACTATGTATCAGAGTGTTGTGAAGTAGAACAGCTGTCCTAGACTCTACCATGACGAATGTTTTAGTTTGAAGGGTCACGACGTGATGATTCTCTCCAACTACAGTCCCTTCTACAAGCAGAGTTCATCAATACAACTGCTAACTTATCAATTTAATTTTGTATCACTCCTTTAAAATAAACTAATAATAAATTCCCTTAAAAAAAAAAGAAGAAGTAATAATTAGAGATTATCAAAGACGATGAATCCAGAGAAAACAGTCAGTTGGCAGCAACGAACTAAATAAGGTACCTTATGCCACAATAAATGAATACCGGAAGTACAGGTGAACTGAAAAGGCCAGGTGTTATGACATGAACCGATATGTTACGCACTGCTAAACAGTGTTGGGGTCATCAAATATTTAATTTCATATATATATAAATATACGGTAGGGTATGATGTGAGTTGTGTTCCACAAGGCTATGAATTGTTAAATTTAGCTTTCAGCTGTAACTATTGTAAAGTAATAAGCACTAAAAAAGTCAATGAACTCAAGTCATATCTAAAAGTGCTGCTGATAACAGTAATCCTTGACAAAATGAGAGAATAAGACAGTTCCAACTGAACAATATGTCCATTAAAAAAAAATGACTATGATAAATTTTACTACCTACCACTAGCCCAGTTCTTCTAACCATACAGTTTGGTCTGTACGCTACACTATCCAAACCTCTTAGGCACATATAATTAACAAAAACTAAACAACAATAGCAAGTGGAGTTAAAAAAAAAATCCAGACATACTCTTAAAGGAGAAATAGCCTAAGCATTTCTACAGACAACCTGTCCGAACAAAAATCCTGAACATAATCTCACAACCCTCACATCTGTCATAAGATGGATTCCTTTCTCTGTCGCACGAATTCTTTTAAGTCACAATACTCATAAGAAATTCAAACAGGTGTCTAAAAGTTCGTGAAAAAAGTTGATTCGAAAATAAACAGATATTTAAGTTAGTGACTTCTTTTTTAAAAAAAATTGCTTTTACCCATGTTTTAATATATTTTTTAACATTTTAGAAAAGTTCAATAAATTCTTTCGTGATAATAGTCTCGGTCCGAGCAGCATAGAAATATTTATTCTGAGCCTCTCTTAAGAACTTGACAACTTTCCATTCCAATAATGTTCAAAACTAAAATTTGCTGTAATGTTTTAAAAATGAAATCACCGAACAAAAAATGAATCGAACAATTTAAAATACTCTAAATGGGTGTGCTATCATAGGGTTAAGCAAGTCGCCCTAAAATAGAATAAAAAACTGCATCAATATAAATATCGGGGATAAATTGTCTATTATGAAGCAGAGTAATGCTCAAGTTCTTACTTTTTTCGTAGAAGATATGACAAAGATGAAGTTTATCTTCTTTTTAAAAGTTCTGGAAGAAAATGAACATATCCCTTGTTGCAAAAGTTACAAATCACATTACTAAAAATATTATAGTGCACGCTAAATTTTAACAACTTAATAAATTAAAAAAATAAATTTTAAATCTTATATCACTTAAAAAGCTCTCATTAAAATGGCAGTTCACATTCGAAATTACGCGGGAAGAACTCATCAAATCAGGTACTCAGAATCATAGGCGTTACTTCTTCGGTACTAATTGAATCAATGGTTCTAACCCAGGAGTTAAGCATTGTCAATACATGCTCGCCAATAACTCATACAGCGGTAACGCAATAATAATTGCAACGAATTTTCGACGATGTGCGAGTTTGCATATTGTGATTTAGTGGTATTCCAGCTTCTAAAAAGGTTAAGAACCGCTGTATTAAATCGATAAAAGCCAATATCAATAGGCTAACGTGAACTTTTTTTCAGTAAATTAGTCTTTTCCCACTAAATTAAAGTGCTTTTTTTTTTTTTAATTATTATTAAAATTATATCATTTTCAATCAAATTAAACTTTTATTTAAAGACTAATTTACAAAATTGTTTAAATTTCTTCAAGCGTTTAATTTGATAGAAAACAGTTTTAATTGTCTCAAAAAAGTTTATTAAGGTTTATTTAAAGTTTTCAAATTTTGAAAAACGAAATAATCTATTCACTCAAGCTGTTCATGAGCACACCTTGATACATGGACACTCTGGTGAAGTACTAGTGCACATCATGTTTAAATTAATTTAATTTTAATCAAGATAATGATTCAGGGATCGGCGCAAAAAACTGCATAAATATTAAGTAAAATGAGGATTATATGGGTGTGTGTCGGCCCACCTTGCATATTCTGAATATTTGCTCCTGATGATATTACAACAATAATTTTCGAATTGAGCACTTTACTTATTAAATGCACAAAAAGAATGACATGTAATTCTAAAACTACAGAAAAAGAAAAATGCTCTTATTACAATACTAATCCACAAAGACAAATACCATGCAAGAATAAAAAAGTAAAACAAGAACAATTATGGCAGGATAGTAAAATGTAATTACCTCTGATGATAACTTTCTTTTGTTCTTTAACGTGGTTTCGACCTTTAGTACCAGATTTTGTTCCTATGTCTTCATGACTTTTATCATTCATTACTAATTCGCTTAAAAATTTGATATAACTAGAAAAAGAAAAGGCAACAAAAAAGAAATATACTAATTAAGTTGCATTGAATACAAATGATATTAAATAAAATAAAATTCCCAATAACAAACTATTCCACAATTCTTATAATTAGGTAGCGTTCATACCAATGACTCAGGAGACGAGGAAAAACTAAATCTCATATACGTACAGGAGGGCGACATGTATAACTACAAAGCATGGAGTCTCCTGTTTGAAACTGTGGGAGAAGTTGATGAATGGCTCTACTCTTGTCCTGCTTCAGATATCTTTATATAAAGGTCGATCTAATGGGAAGATAACAGCGTTATACTGGTTGTGATTAGATCGGTTCTTGTTTATTGCAGTATGGTTAGGAAGGAAAAATGCTCAGTTATAATTGACAGAATTCTTCAAAGAGATTACGAATTTGACAACGCTCTTATTGAGCATATCTCTAAAATGTGCCTAAAAGCTAAAGCATTCGTCCAAATTTTACAAAACGATGATCTTAGTTTATTTGTAACTTCTCTAGAATATTTAGTGAATAGTTTTAATGACACCATTAGCCAGATGATTACTTAAGAGTCCAAGGTTAATGATAAAAATATAATAATAGATAACCTTCAAAAGAAAGTTACTTCTCAAGAAAACAGACTTCAAGAATCTTTTGAGATCTCCATTCAACGTAAAGTAGAACTTAGTCAGGAAATGCATGCTCTTGAAAAAGAAAATTTAGTATTAAGGAATGAAACAGATAACTCATGCTGCGAACTCACTGGATAAAAAAAATTGATTAAATTATTAGAATGTGATATTAAAAAATCTGAAAAGAGTTTGAAAAGTAGTTTTGTCTATACAGAACAGTAACAGAATTTAGGGAAAAATCATTTAATACGCAATCACGGCAATCTAATAAATCGTTGGACATTACCCAATACATTAGCGATTACAATGTGTTTATAGTTAGAACCCATTATTTCAAAGATATTGGGTCAGATTTGGGAAGAAGAATCCCAAGGCAAACAGCCGTGGTGAAAGTTTTGTAACTCCAAATAAACAGCCAACTGTCAATCGTAGCTTGCTGATAAATGGCAATAACTATTCCAACTTGACTACACATGTAGGGATGGAAAAATGCTCTGTGCAGGAAGTGAACTCTTGTAATAACATGCCCTTTGCAGTGGGTTCTTCTGTTAAAGTGGTTGATGTTAAAGAAGTTTCTCTATCTGTTTATTACCAAAATGTTAGAATTGATTGCTTTCGCAAATGACCTTGATATTATAATATTGACAGAGAGTTGGCTCAGCTCCGCAGTCTGTGATTCTGAAATTTTAACCGATTCTAAATTGAAAATCTGACAATGCTTTGATCTACTGGTAAGATAAGATGGGGTGGAATCTTAATTGCTATAGATGAACAATATACATTCGTCTGTTTATATAACAAATTAAATAAATATGATGAGCTCTGGATCTCTGTTGAGACTACCAAAAGAAAATTACTTATCTCTTAAATATACTTTCCTCCTACCTCCCCAATTATTATACGGATTTTTTTTAAATTGAAGAATGCGAATGCAGAAATTATTCTAGCCGGAGATTACAATTTAAGAGGATTCTATGATTATCAACAAGCCACCCGGTTCAGTGATGCTTCATATATTAAACATTTAAAAGCTGTTTGGGATGATAGCCAGCTTAGGTCTCCCATGAAAACAACAATGTGCTTAATTGTGATAATGTGTGGCTTGACCTTATTTTTCCTTATGAGGAGGATTTTCGAGTTTTTGGTGATGTCGAACCTCTTCTGCCAATGGATAAGCACCACTCACCATTGCACTTCTGTTTTAAAATTTCTGTATGACCAAGAAATTGGCGTCGTCCCTCCGTAAAAAATTTTAGGAAAGCAAATTATAGGCATTTAAACGAATTCCTTTCCACGGTTGGTTGGCACGCTCTGTTATGTGACTCCGACGTTAACGTAAATGTGAGCATATTTTATGAGATTTTGCAAGCTGCCCACATCAATTGTTAGAAATAATAGATTTCCTAGTTGGTTTTCTGTTGATACCAACGGATAGATACGGATTGATGCTCTTACGGAAGAAGAAGATAAAATAGAAGAAGAAGATACGGAAGAAAATATAAAAGTTCTTCGTCCAATGAAGCATATAAGGACTATTCTAAAATTAGAACTGAACTTAAGTACCATTGCGGATAGACTACAATCATTTTTGTAAAAAATCTGGACAACTTTTTAAAGCAAATGCCAAATACTTTTGGAATTTATCAAAAATAAGAGGCGAAATGTACTTCCTAAATCAGTTGAAAGTAATGGCAAACTACTCTCTGATTCTATCGAGGTTGCTAATGCCTTTGCCAAATACTTCGAAAAAACTTGCTAATTATGTGGGAGCAGAGGTTCAGCCTGTCTTCTACAGTTGTTCTAATACTTCTTCTTTTTTCCAAGTGTCTCCTGCCGAGATCATAGAGGAATTTGACCGTCTCAATCTAAAAGGACCTGGACCGGATGGAATTCCATCTCTCTTTCTCTTTCATTGCAAGGAGTCCACCTAGTTTCACCATTAAACATTATCTTTAATCAGTCCCTTGGGACTGTATCTTTCCGTGCAAGTGGAAAAAGCCTTTGTAACACCTATTCCAAAAAAGGAAGGTTTATATAAAATTGAAAGTTTTCGTCCGATCTCTGATTTGAATGCCGTCAGTAAAATTCTGGAATCCATAGTTGTTTGTCACTTGCATCCACTCAATATATTTCTTTCGAATAGACAGCAAGGTTTTCTACCTCGCCGCTCCACAGAGACAAATTTGGCTTGTCTTTTGAAGTGCATAATGGATGCATTTCAAGAAGGAGCCCACGTGGACGCTATCTACGTTGATTTTAAAAAGGCATTTGACAGAATTTCTCATGATATCCTGATTCAAAAATTACAAGCAATAGGAGGGGTAGATGGTTTACTATTAAAATGGTTACGTTCTTATTAAGTGAATAGGATTCAGATTGTCAAAGAAACGAAAAACTCTCTAGAGAGATACTAGTGACTTCGGGTGTTCCCCAGGGATCAAAAGTGGGCCCCTGGCTTTTCCTCATATATATGTAAATGATCTATTGGCCTACTTGGAGGACATTAACTCATTATTTTTTGCTGATGACTCCAAACTGTTTTTGAAAGTGCAATCTAGAGATGACTGTGTAATATTATAGAACAAGCTTTCAGAGGTATTTAAATGGTGCACAGATAATCGTATGGAGTTAAATAATGATAAATGTTCAGTAATAACGTTCTCCAGGAAGGAAAAGCATGTCAGAGCCAGTTACTATCTGGGGCAAGAGAATGAAAATTGTATAAGATTTGGGTGCCTTGCTGGACTCAGGTCTCACATTGAGTTTCCACATAGACTATGTATACAGGTAGCATGAGACCTGGTTGGGACGGACTAACAAGAGATGTTCTGATTGAGATATTTAGTCTTTACTCTGCAGCTCAGACAAGTATTTATGTAGAATGCTTGTCACGAGGAACCTTCCCATCTATATGGAAAAAATCGCAGCTCGTTATAATGGTGAAACCCAGTAAAGTTGATCAAGAAGATATCAGCAGATATAGACCTATCAGCTTGTTGCCAATTGCTGGCAAGGTTTTGGAAAAACTTTTAATTGACAGGATAATGCACCATATTAATTCTAACAAACTTCTCTCAAATAGGCAGTTCGGTTTTAGGCCCCAGATGTCAACAGTCAGCGCCCTAAAAGCAGCAGTTGAATTTATAAAGTATTATTTCGAAATTAAGTGGGATGTTTTGCTCATTTCACTGGACGTAAAAGGTGCGTTCGATGCCGCCTGGTGGCCTGGCATTCTGAGGAGCTTAAGAGAGAAAAAATGTCCAAAAAACCTCTACTGTCTTTCAAAAAGTTACTTTGCAGATAGAAAAACAACTTTAAGTCTTAATTTCTTCTCCAAAGAGGCAAAAGTGACTAAAGGATGCCCTCAGGGATCTTGCTGTGGTCCGGGCTTTTGGATGCTGATGTACGATGATCTGCTAAGACTCCGGTTTCCAGGGCGGTGCGAGTTGATTGCCTTGCTGACGACTTGTTAATATTGGTTGCGGGGCAGTCGGGTTTGGAGCTGGCTGTGGATGGCAACAGGATTCTGAGACTCGTGGAGAGATGGTCATTGGACAACAAAGTTTACTTTAATCAAACAAAATCCAAGATAATGCACCTATCCAGAAGAGAGAAACGTGAGAGTGCAGATATGTCAATATTTCTTGAGGGAAAGAAATTGGAAAAAGTAGATAGCCTAAAATATCTGGGAGTAATTCTAGACAGGAAGTTCTGCTGGGACTTGCATGTACAGCACATCTGCGAGAAAAATCGGCAACTCGTCAATTCGCTATCAAGAGCAGCCAAGGTCCACTGGGGTCTCGCTAGCGAGGCGGTGTGTGTAATTTATAAAGGTGCTTTTCTTCCTTTGATGACGTATGCGGTCCCCATTTGGCAATCAGCATTGAAATTACAGAAGAATAGAAAGAAAATTGAAAGGGTTCAGAGGCTGTTCTTACTCCGTATAATTAAGGGGTATAGAACTATTTCATACAATGCGGCATGCGCGATTGCCGGTGTGATGCCGATTTGCATTAAGTTGGAGGAACTCACAGTTATTGATGCTATCCAGGCGGGCGGTATTATGCATGGGAAAGATGGGACATTGTTGGATAAACCCATTGATCCCAAAAGATGGTTACATCCCGCCAGTTTTCCACATATAAACGTAGACTCGGAAACGCCTCATGATATGGATGTCTATACTGATGGTAGTAAAGAAGATACATATGTTGGCTGTGCATTCCTAGTGGTCCGGCGGAAAGAAGTGCTGGTGGGGGGTGGATTCCGCCTCGATGAATGTTGCTCCAATAATCAGGCGGAGCAGTTGGCAATAGTAAAGGCACTGGAATGGCTGGAGTCAAACGCCCAGATCGGAGGACAAGTTAGAGTATCTACAGACAGCCGTATTACTCTGGATTCAATGCAGGACTCTAAAAATCACCTTCCACTGATTGAGAGGATAAGGGTGATTTTGGTTGGGCTACAGCTGCGATGTAGTGTTTCGTTCTCCTGGGTTAAAGCCCACGCTGGAATACCAGGGAATGAACAAGCTGATAAAATGGCAAGGCCGCCTCCAAAGACAGCGAACTTCCAATTAGCTACAAAAGCTATCCCAAAACATTCCTCAAGCATTGGGCTCATCAGCACAGCGTGCACTCTTGGGAGCAACTATGGACTGGATCTCTCACCGGAACATTAACCAGGGAGTTTTCCCTTCAATCTCAACTCGCCTTCGAATGCAGCACATCGGCATTACATATCGGTTGACGCAGCTGTTATCGGGACATGGGAAAATGGCCGCATATCTATATAGATTCGAAATCGTCCCATCCCCGGTCTGCTCTTGTGACAACTCTTCGGCTCAGACGGTGGATCATTTTCTGTGGGACTGCATCTGCTTACTTCCCTCAAGAAGTGCTTTCATGCAGCAGGTAGTAACTCAGTCGGTGGATTGGCCGCCTGGCAAGTCGATTTTGCTTCAGCCTGAGTTCTACGGGCACTTCAAAAAATTTATAGACGACATATTCAAATTCTTGAATGATTGGGAGGGAGAAAAAAAAAATAAATAAAAATTAAAAATAATAATAATAATAATAATAATAAAATAAAAAATAAATAAAAAATTAAAAAATAAATAAATAAATAAATAAAAAATAAAAAAAATAAGAACTGATTATAAAAAGTGAAATATATTAGGGAATGATATTTCATGTAAATAGAATGATAATAACAATAATGAACATTTGATCAAAATTTTTCATAACTGAACATTTCAGTGTTTCATTTTGGTGGTTTCAGTTTCATTTTAGTGGTTCGAACTTATATTTTTATATTATAATATAAATTGTTTTAAGTATTTTAAAATACGAAAATATGTTGATGTATAAAGCTGTAATATGTACTCTGTAAATTTCATGTAGTGCTCTTTGAGCGGAGCATGATGAGAAATAAATGATTAAAAAAAAAGAAAAAACTATGTATACAGGGGAAGCATCCAAATTTCAAGGCTTTCTTTGGAGGCACTGCAGGGAAGTTGATGATGTAAAGGCTCTATTGGCTTTGTACAACGCCCTAGTCCGTTCGAAGCTCCAATATGCGTCCATTATATGGTCTCCATATACTGCTGAGGGCATCAAGAGAATCGAAAGGCTTCAAAATAAGTTTGTCTACATCCTGAGGAGAAATGGAAGGCTCTCAGAAGAAATCTTATTGGAATCATTGGAAAATAGACGATGCCGGAAAGACCTTCTATTTAGATTCAAGCTGTTTAATGGAGACATAGACTGTCCCGAATTATTAACAAGCCTTTCTTTTTATGTGCCTTCCGTTAGACTGAGGCGGACTCCGACATTTGCACTACCAGTCTCAGCATCTAAACATTCAGCCAACAGAGATCTAATCACTCGTTGCTGTAGAAACTGGAAAAACTTAATTCCCTCTGAAAAGGATTTAATTTATATAATAAAAGCTACATTAAAAATCTTTGCATCTCCTAGTGTTTGTGTGCTGTTTATTTATTTGTATTTATGTATAATTGTGATAATTTTTTTATTGTCTTGTGTATACGTATATACTTTTATTACTTTCTCTTACTCCTAGTAAGAGGAAGTATTGTAATTTTTCCTTGTATTTGACTGCAATTCTTATGGTCTAAGTGGCTGTTATTGCTGTACAGAATAAATAAATAAATAAATATGAGGCTCATTATGAAGGAAAATTTGCCTACTTTACGAAAGACCTTAATATACGTCAGTAAGAAGGCTGCCCTTCCAAGGGTCACTATCACCTCTACAGAACATATGAATCAGAGGACTTGGTTTACGATGACACTGTATTACTATGATTAAGGGAATATACAGTTATGTCTAAATGACGTCTTGTTTCGTGCGGAAGCCAATATCTTTATTATCAACGCGAGTTGATAATACATTAGATCTTTGGGTCGCCATAATGGTTATTTAGATCATCTTTTCCATGTAGTGAAAGATCTAAGCCGGTTATTTGGGTAAGAATAAGAATTCTTCAAAATACTACAATACTAAGGGAAATTTAAACAAGTCTTTGTAAGTAGATCAATCTGGAATCATTAATGAAAAGTTATGAAATGTAATGAAAATATGATTCAAAAAAATTAATAGTATAATAATTGAACAAACCCAATGGCCAATTTAAGTGTGTCCACTTTGGAAAGTCTTTTCTCGTACGGTAGTGTGGGAATATGTGCCCGAAGACCATCGAAAGCTTCATTAATACTCTGCATTCTTCTTCGTTCACGTAGATTAGCCGCTTGTCTCTGCTGTAACTGTACTACAGCACATCTTCCTTGCTGTCTTCTACATGGTCGACTTCGACCTGTTTGACGTATAGAGTCAGTGATACATAAGCAATGGAATACTTTAGTTAAAAAGGGATTTTTAGTTTCCTGTAGGAAGAATCAGCATTATTATAGTGTTTTTTAATTAATTTTACTCTTTTACACATAACTAAGGCGGTTATGATGTGAGCAGATTCAGAGGATTTTTACAAGATAACTTGCTTCATCGGCCACACTCCAAAAAGTCACTTTTAACGCCGCAAAAAAAATTGAAAGCAGCTTTTATTTGAAAGCCTGGAACTTTATAGAAAGGCCGATGCACTTATGCACTTCAAGTCTCGTTATATCAATTGTATAGTCATTATAACAACTTGCTATTAGAAATGTTAAAAAGACAATAGTGACGATCTCCTAGGACATACCCATAACTGGCATCAGACACTCACACTGTCTTTCTCTTCCTCTATTTAATACAATCACAAAATTGACACATTTTCTTTCAATTTTGGAATTTTTATGCAACTTATAGTTAGTTGTCTTAACAAATTTATAGTGGTGGGGATATATTTGGATTGGGACAAAGCAGGTAGTACCTGAATGTGATTACATTGTCCACATAGTCTACAAGACAGCGCCTAGCTAAAATGCCAGTAACACTTGGAACACTCACGACCCGTGAAATCAATTTTTCAGAATAATGTTTCTTGTAAAAGTGACAACTAGATACCTAACTGTATTCTATAAAATGTTTACGAAAAATCACTTGGAGTCCTTTTCGAGAAAATTCCAAAAAACCACATTCTATAAATTGCACCTTTGATAACCGATTTTCTTCAAAGTTGGAGTGCTTGTAAGCCGTTAGTATTATATTATCATAGAAACATATATTATACTGAAGAGGAAAGTTGAACGTTGTAGCCCCCCCCCCTTGTACTCTCTAAAAAATGTGTTCTGGGTGTAGTTTACTTACTAAAATTAAAGAAAGACTTTGGCGCCATTTTCAAGAAAGTCGCGAAAAAATTAAAATTCGATAAATTTCCACTTCAGGTTGATGGAAAGCTCATGTCACGCTCAAGTTGTTCTTAAGGAAATATCAAGTTTGAGCGACCGGCGATACTTTACTTATTTCCGGCAAGAGGAAGTATTGCGATTGTATCAAATTTTTGAAATTGAGTTTTCAATAGAGAGACGTGTTTTGAGGTCCTGTGGGTACGTTAAACATGTTTGTAGCTAATATTCTGAAGGTGTGAACAAAATATCTCAAAAGCTGACAGAAAGTTCAAACTAGGTATTCCATTTAGGCACTACCATTGCATATGACATGAACGTTTCTGGCAAAATCCATGGAAGAGCGACTTTACTTAATTGTTTTTTCACTTTCTCCTAAACGGCACCGACGATTTTCTTTAAACTTGGTATTCTATTACATACGAATACGTACACATATTCTATTACCTCGAAAACGACTATAACGATTTCCTTTAAACTCTTTTAACAACTGCTCAGATATAAATCTATCACTTGTAATCGTTACATTTTCCCGAAAAATTTGTTTCAGCTAGTTATTCGTGACGCGTGGCGTTGTACTGGCTTGGTTTAATGTTTTTGACGCTCCCTTGACAAAAAAAATTACACAATAATACTTTGGACTAGTTGCCAGGGCAGTGGTTCTTGCCCCCCTCTATACATTTATGTTAGGACCTCAATTTGAGGGTTAAAAAAAAATTTGCATTTATATATATAATTGCATTAACAGGAGTAAGAGAAAGTTGGGCAGTGTTTCACAGCTGATTTTTTAAATTTTTTCCTTTCTCTCTCTCACAAACATATATTCTCATAACAGTAAGAGAAAGATAAAGTAAAAAGTTTCTAATTTTATAAAAGAGCTGCATAGTTGACAATTTTACTCAACTACTCGCTAAAAACAGCACTCTTGTTCATGTTGTTTTCCCCAAATGGAGGGGTGTGAAAAAAAATCGCAAAATTTGTTCAGAACAAAAAATAACTTTTGTTACGGATGGATTTGGACCGGAACCTTAGTGCGGCATCCAACCATATTGCTCAAAATGGAATATCAGTTTCCGGCTTTCTTTGAAATATTTCTCCAAGGGACTCAAAAGGTACGCAAAAATCAGTTTCGACAATTTATCACTATCGCAATTCGTACTTTCAAGATTAAGGACCGCAAAGCTGATTCTGAATATTTAGATGATAGAACGAAACGTTAAACTGAAAAATCTGGTGTAAAACATCACTTACATGGCTTTTCTTATTCCTTTGAATGCAGTTATATATACAAATAACGAATTTCCTTTAAACTTCAAATTTTCCCATATATCGTAGCATAACTATACAGGTGGAGGGGGCCAAATGCCAACCAAACAACACAGGCAGTTAGAGAATGATTGTAGAGAGGCCATATTTGACAAACACATTTGAATTTTAACGTCTCAGATTCCTCAGAACCACTAAAAACAAGTTTTTCAGGAAAATGTTTCAAATAAAAGTGGGGGAGGTGTTTGTGTGTAGATAGTATACCAAGTTTAAAGAAAATCGTTGGCGCTGTTTTCAAGAAAATCGCGAAAATCTGGAAAAAAAAATGAAGTCGCACTTCCGGTTGATTGGTGTTTTTGCGATTTTCCGTTTTTTGAATTATTTTGCCAAAAATACATACAACAGAGATAATTTCTAAAAAGCACTTTCACACTCCGGGATATCACAATCTATATTTTTTGGAGAAAAACTCACTTTCGAAAATCTGCCAGCATGTGCAATATTTTACCGCCCTAAGAAAAAGTGAAAATGGACAAGTTTTCACAACCAGTTCAGTATTTCAATAATGTTTTCACAGTATGAAAAATAATTTTATTTTTCCAACTATTGCAAAACTGTTCTGTTCATAAACTGCAACATTAGTGCTGTACACTGTGCGATTTTCCAACATATCTATTTTAAACTGAAGTTGAACAAACATTCCTATATGTTTCGATTTGTATAACAAGTAACTAAAGCAAAAGTTTTTTGCAACTCCAATCCTGTTAAATAAAAGTAGTTATATTCCAGTATGCACAATGTGTATGCGAAATGCAGGAACCTCTCAAAGATTGAGGGTAGGTTATAAATAACACATTGGTTTCAACTTATTTCTTTTTAAAGAACGATACAGGTACCATTGATTACAGTCCTTCCAATATTAAAATTTCCAGCCTGCAGCAAGCTCGCATTAGTTTCGGTCAATGCTGCAACAGCTAGTATAATAGAATTGCATGCGATTCTGACTTTTTGCAACCGTTTTTTCATTAGAAGAAAGGCGCTCATATCAAATTTTGGAAATACAGTGTCCACCGAAAATACATGAACCCTGAATAGAAAATAAGAAAATGATTATGATATTCTGAATCTTTTCGACTATATTTAATATTTGTGTGTGTGTGTGTGTGAGAGAGAGTTCTATTGTCAATTGAATAATCTAAAAGCTCAAACTTTTCGTTCAGATACCACCACCTCATCAAATTGGAAGGTTTCGGGTAAAATCTAACGACTAGAATTGCGAATTTTTGATTCTTTTTCATTTTTTCGTGATTTCTCGTAAAAGGTTCCAACGATTTTCGTTAAATTGGAACGATAACTGTATAGATTGAATCTCCACTTTTATTTGAAACATTTTACCGAAAAAATCGAATTCAGTTGCTTTCTGAGGGAGCAAAGATGTAGGGTTTATCTCTAAATCCCTGCCAGGGTTATGGCGACGGGCTAACCCCCGCCATGCAAAATTTTAGTGTGAAATATACACACGATTTAATACATTTATATATAAAGTGACAAATTTTCCTCATTTGTCCTAACTTAAACATAGACATGGTGGGGGGTCAAGTACAATGATATCCCAAGCAGGTGGAGAAGTGAAGAGCACGCCAATAACATAGAACCGACCGCATATATTCGAAAATTAATGCAACAAATTCCACAAAACTGTAAAATCAACTTTTCTGTGGAAAAATGTTATAAATAAAAGTGATAGGTTTATATCTGTGCAATGAGCGTTACAAGTTTAACGGAAATCGTTGGAAACATTTTCGGGAAAATTCCCCAAAAAAATCAAAAACCAGTTCTGTAAAATCATACTTCCAATTTAACCTTTTATTAATCTTTACTCAACCCAGCTAGATGAATCTTGCCAGGAACAGAAGAAATGTTATTATATTTGTCCGGAAAAAAAACTAAAAAATAAACTTAATAATTCCTCTTTTTGTTCAGAGCAATTGCACAATTTTGTTTTGTTTGTTTATGACGAATCGACTGCCCTGTTGGTACAAGTAATTATCTGAAAAGAAAGCCAGTGTTTTATCAGTTTTGGCTTTATTGGAATCGTCCATCCCAAAACAAATCAATGTATATCACCAACTAAGAAAATATATAATTTCCTAATAGAATTAATGTACTTGGCTACATTATTTATGTACATCCCTCTATTTCACTACTGTAATAATTGCTAACTCACTATTAAGTAATTACAATATATCGTTAAGGAAATCTATTGTTACCAAAATAGATTTTTTTCTGACACAACGAACTAAATTTCTACTATTTCTTAAGCCAGTAAGAGGAAGTGTTGCATTCGTGTCAAATTTTCGAAATCAAGTTTTTACCAGAAATCGCTGAGGCTCCCTCAGTATAAAAAATATTTTAATCTCCTCTCTCTTTGGTATGGTGTATGTATGTTTGTTTGTGTGTGTGTGTGTGTGTGTGTTTGAACAAAATAGTCCAAAACCAAAAAATTACAGGTAGCTCAAACTTAGCATTCCATTTAGGCATCAAAACCGGATCTTTCATGAAGTTATGGCCAAAATACATCAACCGGAAATTGCGTCTTTACTGATTTTTTTTTTAAGTTTCTCGCGACTTCCTCGAAAATAACTCTTAACGATTTTCTTTAATTTTCACACGCTATTTACACACATACATGTTTACCACTTTCTTTTAGAACATATGTCCGTGACATTTTAGTATTTTGAGGATGAATTCGGGGATAGCATAACATTAGTTTTCCTATGAAGTGAGCCTTCACTACAATTTCAGTGGTTTTATTTCCTATATAAAATTAATATACATTAGTAGAATTCCAAATGTGAAGAGAAATTAAACCGGCAATTTTTCTTAATTTTTCTTTACAGAATTAGTTTCTGAAATTTTCTCGGAAACGACTAACGATTTCATTTAAATCGTGTTGGCATGCTAATACTGCACCAATCAACGCTTATTTCTAACAATTTTGCCGTAAAATTGTTGATTGTTGATTCTTTTTTCAGAACCATTTTACTGAACGGTTCTTTTCACTTTTTTGCGATTTTCTCAAAAATGGCTCCAACGATTTCTTTTAAATCTTATACATTAATTACCTATATTAAAAGCTACAATTTTTATTTCCAACATTTCTCTGAAAAAATTCATTTAAGGCGGGTTTTAGGGGTGGGTGGGGGTTATGTTTTCTTCTTAAGTGCTAATTCAGTTTATTATATATTTCTATCATTTAAATCATATTAAATGAAATTAAATATGTTGCCAATATTCCGAGTTTGAAGAGAATCGGTTGACCGCAAGTACGTATTTACTGAAATTCAGTTTTCTACGATTTTGTTCATAAAAACATATGTTATGAATAAAGAGACCTATCACTTGTGTCGAGAACTTATTTCTGTGTAAGTTCGTTTAAAGAATAATGAGATTTTTCCTGGAAGTTAATTTTTGAAGGGTGGAAGCATGATTAAACTCTCCTATAAAGTGCCACTTCAGTGCAATGAACGGTTCTACCGTGTATATACTACTAACAGCTGGATATAATGCATTGTTAGAATTCCAGGCTTGAAGAAATTACCAGTTTACCGGAATTACGACTTTTCAGAATAGGTCTTCAGAATTTTCTCGAACGTTGTCGATTCGAACATTTTCTTGAAAAGAGGAATTGATTTTAGAGGAGTTCGGAGGAAACTGTAATTTGGGTTTAACTTTAAATTATCTTTACAAGTTTTACGATGGATGGCAGAGACCCTGCCCTGCAATGTAGTCAAATTCAAAGCCCAGGCAAGTAAACGTTTAGTAAACATTCCTAGTCTGAAGATATCTATCATATATACTATTAGGGATTAAGGCAAAAGCAGTACCAATTTCTTTTTTTTTGTACCTAATTTGTATTATAAAAGTGTATTGTGTCTACATGTTGAAACATTTTCTGAATGAACTTACCTGATTCTTGATCACTAGAATAAGAAAAGCTGGAATCTGATTGGTTAGAATCTTCAGAATACAGAAATAATTCTGAAGAACTGTTGCTAGGAGATCCAACATATGACTGGCTATCCACTAAAAATCCATTTCTTACCTAAGAAAATGAAAAATAAAATAAAATTACATAAAAAAATAACTTTACAAATATATTAATTTCTTTCATAAATATAAAGAAATGATGACCTGTTCCAAATCCAGATTGTCCATAGAAGTGTGGAACATGTCGTCGTCGGCCTTTTCGAAAGTCATCTACATTGCCAACTTGCCGAGCGGCAGATGGTACACGCTCAACTGAAGTGAACAACCAACTGAAAGTAGAGAGTTTTGTCTGCCTACAACAGCCTTAGCCACCCCCGACAGAGTAGTGGGGAGAGGCGGTACTGTCCGCAGTAGAACTTGTTATCAACTTACAATTATTAACAGATCCCATGTTAACCTATGATGAGGTTGCACTCCAAAAGAGATAAGCCAAACAAGATTTTAGGATTAGTATTTTACAGAAAAGAAGTTAACCTGCGGAAATTTCGAAGGTGACTGAATATGTTTCAGGATGGTTTATAGAATAGGTTGAATAATAAGAGGAAAATCATGTCCAATTTTCGCAATTGAATTTATTGACGTTTACATGAAATACATGTTTTGCCGTTTACTCTTCAGAGATATACAGCTTACATCTTAACTCACCTAATTAAAAATCAATTTTTTCAAAGAAATATTTCCAAGTGATAGGTTTATAACGGTGCATTTAACAGATTATCGTTGGAGCCTTTTCGATAAAATTCCAAACATGCTGAAGGTAACACTTAAGACAAAAAAAAAACAGGTTGGTAAATCAATTTGATGGACAATGTATAAAATATGGTTTAATACTTGTAGCATGTCATATAAGAAAAAAGGTTGTAATATATCTATATTCTTTCAGATTTGTATAAAAATTTAATAATAAATTTCCGTGAAAATGACACACGCTCAGTGTCGAAACGTAGGAAAGGAAACAAAATTTAATCTTTTTTAAATAAAATAAAATTAAGGCTGTATATCGGTTCATTCTTCTACATAATCAGCACAACACAATTTTATATTCCTCGACCATGTACCGCTGCCGGAACTGATACGAACATTTCGTTCAAAATCCTTCACCGGGACTGGTTACCTGTTGAATGGTTTTAACTAATGTTTTTGCTATTTTCTCGAGCATGGGTTCAACGTTTTCCTTCTTACAATATCCACAGTTTGTACCAAAATAAAATATTTTTGTGTGGAAAATGGATTTTTCAGAAATATGGAGGAGTGATGACAGCGATGGTGCAAGATCCCTTACTGAGGGGGACACCGCAGCTGTCCATACAAATTAGTTTTAAAAAACTATATATTGTTAAGTAATTACTAATTAATTTTTGTTTTTGGTAACTACAAATTTTATTTTGATTTTACTTTAATTGGATAAATGCCCGCAAGGGGTATCTGTTGCGTGCATTTACTTGGGGAGTAGCGACCCCATGGGTTACCACAGCCAGTACTCCACGCACTTCGTCAGAACATACACAATACACTTAAATTTTACATACACTATACACTTTAAAGACAAGGACAATACCGTACACAAACTAGAGTCTTCGTCCCTAGTTCATTGCCTTAAGCCAAGGGAGAAGAAAGGGATTAGCTCAGTGGTAGGGTGCTGGACTAGCAACGCGGAGGTCCCGGGTTCGAATCCAGCATGCTGCCCACAAATTTTTTCTTCCTAGGGGCCTCTACAGTTCACTGTCCAGTGATGGGCAGTGTTGTCTGTGGTTAGAGAACACTGCTTGGAGGCCCACAGTGCACTGAGAGGCTCCAGAGAGCACAGTAGATCTTTCACAGTGCAATTATCCCCTATAACAATTTACCATTTACTATTGGATATAATATAATTTAAAGGGGACTTTCGTATTTTCCGGTTATATTATTTATATTAAAATGACAATCGTGATAGGTTCTATTCTATGTTATTGTTACTGTGGCATTACAGCTAGATAGGATGGCGTTTCTGTTTATATAATAATTATAAACATTATAAATACTGTTTATTTTTATAACATAGCAACATTTTTATCCGATATTACCGTCAGAATTGTTTATTATTCAACAATTCTTTTTAGTGTCTTTTACACAAATTTGTATAATACAGATGTGCGTACACTGTAGACTGTTGAATTTATAATTACAAAAATTAATTCTTCAGTATATATTGTAATTAGCGTTAGTCGTATTTTCGTATTAGTTAATAACCATTTAAAAGTATGATATTTGTTCGACCACTGTATTTGATATTGTAAAATGGATGCGGAGGTTCGGTCAGAAAAACAAATTATTCAAGTTTTCACCGTTGTTTCGGTAAATTTATTGCCTTCTTCAGGGTAAAAATTGTTTCAAGCAAAATAATGGTTGGCTAGGGCCAAAGAAAAAAGCTTTAAAAACTTCATTAAAAAAAACTATAGAATTTATTGTGTGGTTATGGAGTCAGGGTATGGCTTGCAAAGAAATATTGAAAGACAGAAAAGAGAAAATTTCAAAAGATGGAAAACATGAGGAGAGGTAGAAGAGAAAAACAAGTCAAAAGGAATTATAGGATAGATTGTAGATTGTTATAGGGCATTATTGCACTGCGACTTGGAAGATTTATTGTGCGCCCCTTAGCCTGCAGCCGCATGGCATGCACAGGCGGCTTTCAAGCAGCGTTCTCTAGCTACAGACAACATTGCCCATCACCGGCCAGTGAGTTGTAGAGGCTCTTAGGAAGAAAATATCTAAGGGCAGCATGCTGGATTCGAACCCGGGACCACCGCGTTGCTAGTCCAGCGCGCTACCACTGAGCTAATCCCTTTCTTCTCCCTTGGCTTTCGCTAATTAACTAGGAAAGGAGACGCTAGTTTGTGTACTATATTTGTCCTTGTTTATAAGACTAGAGAGTATGTAGTGTTTAAATGTATTGTGTACTTCTCTGACCAAGTGCATGAAGTGCTGAGCTGTGGTAAACCGTGGGGTCTCTACTCCCCAAGTAACTGCATGCAACAGATACCCCTGGCGGGCGTATTATAGGATAAATAAATGAATAGAATTAAAATGGAAAATGTGTGAAAGGTGGAAAAAGTCGGTGTGTGTAATTTAGTGGCGGGGACCAATATTTTGCTTGTTTCAAACATAGCTATTGTTTATATTAAAAATTCTTTCTTCTTGAATTCCATAAAAACTATAGTTTTACTTGTTATCAGAGTCGGTTCTAGAATTTTTGCCGTCCCAGCATCAACCTCAAATTAGGAATTTTGATTATGTTCAACATTTCTTTGATGACCATTAATTTTAAATATGTACCATTAATAATTATAATTCACTGTTAAACTGATTAAGTTACGGTATATTAATAAAAAAATGATCGACTACAAACTAGATTTACTTACTATTGTAAGTTTTACTTGAAATACTCACTAAACTTCCTCTACTCTAATTTACATAGTTTGTGTTTTTCGAACTCTAGTATGTAACCTTCTTCTTTTTATAATTTATTCTTATCTACTTCTTATATTTATAATTTCAATAATTTATAATTTGTTTAATTGCACTAATAATTAGTTCGATTCCAACTTTTATCATGTTGCGAGAAACTAGATTTTGATTGAATTAGCTCATGCGCAAATTTCCATCTTCATAGTACTCTTTCAGTATTTTGTGGTCTGCAATTTTTCCTTTTTATAGACTTGTTCTATCATAGTTGTGTATTTTTTATTCTATATAGGTAATGGTATGAATAATTATTGTATTAGTTGTCTCTTCAGCCTTAAACTTTTATTTTTTGTTCATCTCAACGTTTGGATGCTTATTTCATCATTCTCAAGAGAAACAATCTTCATCTATTACATGAAAATACAAAGTCCATGAAATAAGGAAATAAAGCTGATTATATTGTTGAAACAAAATTCTTTGTCCAAAATATTTAAAAAAAAATACAAACCTTGTGAAAACATTTTTTTGAAGCAAAAGAAATTTGCAGCAGCTGCTTTTAGTAAAATTTATCTTTTGAATAACCAATACTGCTTATTAATTGTCTATTAAGTTTAAATCTTGTAGAATGCGCCAACTACGCCATTTTAAAAAATTTGTCTCGAGAATTAATGACTCAAATGTTGTCAAATTTTTATTTTTTATTGAGGCTGAGGTATAGATTGTTTTTAGTACCCAAAATTTTCGATAGGTGGCGCTTTTCAAAAGATACGAAAAATCTGTTTTTTCGGATATCGTACAATGCACGTTCGTCAATCAATGACAGTCCGCTTCATAAAAATGAATGTCCGTTGTACGTAACGGCAAATCTCGTGAATAAATTACTCAAATGTTGTCAAATTTATATATGTTGTTGAGGCTGAGGTATAGATATGTAGCCGAATATAGCTTGCACGCGAGTAGGCAAACCTTCCGCATTGTATATATATACATATATGGCCCAGAAGGCGGAACAATAAATATTGTTTCAAAAAGCATTGCAAACAAGTAAAATAATTTTTTCATTCGAAAAGCATTACAATAAAAATATTACTTTTAACAAAACATACATTTTACAAATTGTATTTCATTAAAATTGTTTATTAAAAAAAAAATTCTTCAATTCACCTTTATTACTTTTCATTTCAATAAATATTTTCTAATAAAATAAATTAACGTTTTTACTTTCAAATATATATTAGCGGCCAGCAAAGCGGACCGGGTACAGCTAGTTCTCTATAGATTTGTTTTATATTATGAATTAATGGTTTTTAATTTTCGTTAATTTCATTATTTTGATTATTATGTAAAGCTTTTTATTATTTCATTTTTATCTTTCCGTTTTATAATTTATAGGTTAAGTGCCATGTGCTGGTATATAGTTTCTAAACATTTTAATTTTTTATATTGATTTTAAGGCCTGTAAAAATACATATTTGACATGTCATTTTAAAGTAGTGATCCAAAATCGCCCGAATTTCTGATTCAACTACGTCATTTCTTAAATCGCATAGATCTTTCCATAAACTGATACAAGCATAAACTAGAAGTAAAAGGGGTGCCTAATAAGAAACTTTTGATAAACTAGTGTTAAGTACAGGACTGTTGAGGGGGATTAGGTGAAAAAAAATTTGGTGTGAAACACTCACACAACTTTCTCTTACTCCAGTTATCAAAATTATAATGGACAAATTTTATAGTTTGTGTACCAAATTTAATGAAATTCTTCGAAAACTGAAAAAACTGTTCAGTAAAAGCGCACTTCTGGTTTACTAATTTCCTTAAAACTCGGAATTTTGGCCATCTGTTTATTAATTTTCTTTGGATGATAGAATTGTATAATCAACTATGATAGCACTTTAGATGAAGACCTAACCCCCCCTCCCATAACAGTTGACTGCGGATGTCGACGCCTTCTTCCCTGGTGCGTGTGACAACGTGCCGACTTGGTTTTGTGTACTTTAAACTTATCCCTACTCTTCCAGCACAGCTGAAGCCAGTTGTTCTCTCTTGCCCGCACTGTGGGAAGATTAAAAAAGTGTTTTTTTCCTCCAGCCTGGAATTCCAGTTTTTTGTTCATTTTTTTCGTGGTTATACTTATAGCATTATTATGCATGTATTAGTATATTTGCACTAAATTTGAAATCTTATTTCTTATAATAATCTATTCTTTTTTTCGTGAGCTCAAAGTGAGTATTGAAAAACTATTACTTTTTACATTTTTTTAGAAAATAAAACTGCATATTGTAATTTTATTGTAGAATAAAAGTGTTATTTTGAAATTTTGGTATTCTTTATGAATTATTTTTAAGTTTTTCATCATACATCACAAATGTTACCAATTTTATTTGCTTTCTAAAAAAAAGAGATGCGACACAGTGTCGACAGCCCGCAACACGAAGAGATCTTCTGCGTTGCGGGTGTCGACACCTGGTTAATCGCAGAACGGTTGTAAGAATACGTAAAATACGTCATAATACAATCGAATTAGTGCAAAAGGAAACGATTGAACAATCAATCCGTTAGTAAGCCAATAGCAAGTAAATCTATTCAGCACAGAGTATCAGTACAGGCCGAATGGGTCCGCAGTCAACGTGTTAAATGAATTTTCCCAGAGAAATATTTCAAATAAAAGTTGTAGCTCGTTGTATGTGTAGTTGATATACCAAGTTTGAAAAAAATCGTCGCAGCCATTTTTGAGAAAACGCAAAAAAGTAAAAACCAACTAGTAAAGTGGTACTTACAGTTGAGGAATTTTGTGACATATCCCATGGTGATCCTAAACAGAATACCAAGTTTCAACTTCCGGCGATTTTACGTTTTTGAGCTATGCTGTTCACATAGTTTGCTAAAAACCAGTTTTTTTGGTCTCAGGGGATCTCAAAACGTATATTTCTAATATGACACGATTTACAATAATACTTCCTCTAACTAGGAGTAAGAGAAAGTAACAAACGCAAAGATATTTGTATTACCTTTATATTACTGAATAAGGAAATCTAAAAAAAAAATTCGCATCAATTACAAAATTGGAAGAGTATATCTTCCTTTGAGACGTGCCTGCTTCTGGTTGCTTTCTGATGGTGAAAAAAAAAAGTGGTACTATCTTCAAAGCTATGTTGTTGACAGTCAACAGTCACTTAAATTGTGATGCGATTACCAAAGTAATGTCAGTCCCATTGTTTAAGCACAGGTACTCAAATAAAAGAGAACAATTAACTCTCTACCTCTCCTTGACAGATCCTGTGGAAGGACACAAAAGGGGTCCGAAATGTTGATAGAATAAACATTGAAATGAAAAGTTTTTTCTTTGGCCCCAGCCAACCAAAAAGTTTGTTTTAAATAAATGACACTTTCATTTAGAAACAAAAAACTTAATGAAATTGTAATTTAATAAGTTGTTACAATTTTTTATTAAAAGAAAATAATTAATAATATACTATTTTTTTATTTTAAAATAAAATAGTGCAAATAATGGACACCAGATCACACTAGTAATATCGCCTAAGTAATTATAAGTATGGAGCCAATTACAAGCAACTTAAAAGTAACTGATGATTATATGAAGTTAGAGGCCCTCCTTTACAATACTACGACTATTAATATGATTCACCAATTCTGGAATCATGTATAAAGCCCATCTGTAAATAATAAATAGAAAAATAGAGTGTTAATAATCTTCGAAAAAATGCTATTGGTGTAAACTATTAATAAAATATTCATAAATATCACCGAAAATATTTCAAACTGAAACAGACATGTTGCCCGTTCCATAAACATTGTTGTCCATGGTACAATTCAATTAATTTTAACAAATGATCACTGGACCATTATATATTACCCTCATGATGCTCTCAAAACATGCACTATGTCGAAAACTGATTAAGCACTTGAGACGGTCCTTTGATGTTCCTACGTGTTACCGCTTTTCAACCGAAGATCTCTATAATCGTCCCAAAACCTTAAAAGATTTCTTCAAATTTGTAGTTCTATCTTGTAATTAATATTATATAGGCGGCAGAACCATACATAATACTGGTGGTTAGAACCTTAGAAAACGCTACTGTTCCCCAAAACCCCTCAAAATATCAATTTTCCTGGGAAAATGTTTCAGTTTAAAGATATATAGTTTACGAAGTTTAAACAAATTTCTGGTTGATAGGTTTTGCCCGATGTGGTGGTAGTATCTTAACGGAATACTAAGTTTGAGCTTCCTGCGATTTGTGTGAGATATTTTGTCCACACACACAATTCGCTAAAAGGAATTTTTCAGTACTCATGGAACCTCAAAAGATGAATATTTCCTGTGAAAACTCAATTCGCAGTACTTCCAATTACCACAAGTAAAAAAAGTTAGTAATAAACTCCAAGTTTTGAACTGGTAAAGGCCAGAAGTCTCTGACGACCAGAATATCGCATTCCGTAGGTGAATTTAACTTAAATAAAAATAAAGCAGCCTTGCAAATTCAAATAAAATGGTAACCTTATCACTATCCAGATAGTATGTTAACCACACATCCAGAAAAATAACATTGGTTTAAATACATGCCACAGGTACCACTTGCCAATTAAACTGTTCTAAAATTAGCCGTCAGATTATACTACTCTCTGCTTTTAAAATCGTTGCATTCAGCAGTATCTAGCGGACTGAAGAAAAAGCTAAGACGTTCTGCAAATTGGTCACTACTCCTGTTGTCTTGGAATCACCCTAGGTAGCATAAGGTAAATTTACAATAGAAATTACTGAAATATCATAGGCTCTCGAATATTTGAAATAATATAGCCTTAGTTATAATCATCTATCAACAATTATGGGCGGGATCTGGTGATTAATAAAACATTAAAAATTTCTTCCTTTGTTCCAAACATATAATTACGTTTACACAACCATTGATACCGGTGCCAAGGCCATACAACATGTATTTGGAAGGGCAATAAAAGTTGCATTATTGTGTCTGAGATATTTTAAAGAATAGCTAAGCTACCCCATCCTCTTTTTCTCAATGTTTTTACAAAGACTCCTATAAGTACTTCCTTTATCCTACAGTTGACATTCACGATTAATTCAGTGAGTTCAATCCTTAATATCGTAATCGAAAAAGTTTTTCAAGCACCATTTCTCTAAGTTACCTTGAAAATTTAACTAACCTCTTGATTCAATCGAATTCGAATACCATACACAGGAGGACAAGTGTTGTTTGACTCGAAAACTAAACAAAAGTTTAGTCATATCTTATTTAGCTTCATGAATGATCATAGTGATCTTGCAAAAGCAAACCTAGTTTTAATTACTATGCAACAGATCAATCCTTGTCCATACAATAAATAAATTAACTGTGAACCATCAACAAATCAACCTACATAAGGAACTATATTACGAAGGTCGTTTAGTATACAAAGTTGTATTTAGGAGACTGACAACTCAAAAGTGCGTGTTATTCAAACGTTTAAAATTTGACTTTAGGATTAAATTGCCCATAATTAGCTCATCATTTCCGATATAATAAGAAAATGACACTGCATTTCTTAAATCTACAATTAATTCAAAAAGAAGACAGTGACACAGTATCAATAAATTCCGATTTATTGTTATGTTTCAATTCGAGATTGTTA
Organism: Triatoma infestans; assembly: GCA_011037195.1. NCBI lineage: Eukaryota > Metazoa > Arthropoda > Insecta > Hemiptera > Reduviidae > Triatoma > Triatoma infestans. The sequence continues at coordinate 22,866 of JAAEAF010001539.1, read as the reverse complement.
AATTTTGGTCAGCTTGTATTTTCTAAACTAATTCTGAGCAAACAAGCTAATGCAGGGACGAAATAAATCCTTACTTAGGTAGCCGAGTTTGAAATAAAAAAAATGTTTAAATAAATGGTACAAAAAGAAAGGAACTTTATTTTGGAAATTTTTCCTAAGCTCTTTGAGAGAGCTGTGGTCTTTCTTCTATTCAGAGGCAATTCATGATCGTACCGAAACCACTGAATTTTGAGTTCTAACTTATTTTTAAGTGAACGCTCAGAAAAAATGGTAATTACATCCTATATATAAGAATTGCGATAAGAAAGGAAGTGCCAATAACCTTTGGCGGCTATCATCTGACTGTTCGTGGGCGAACCTACCAATTTAAAGACATGGCTAGCAGAAAAAGTCGGTCCAAAATCTGGCTCAATTAATACACTTGCTGAGTCTTCATAAATCCAGGAAATGTACATAATGTGGCTTTTGAGGTACTTTTCAATATATAAAAGTAAACCTATTAAGGTAAATAGCTGATTAGGAGCACAAAGAAGCATAACCTAGATGTCATATTAATATTATGAATTTCTTTTGCCTTATTATTCTTCCAGGTAACTTGGGGAAAAGAAGAAGAAAAAATCCACCTATATCCATATCATTAAAAAATCGTGAATCTGGAGACAAAGTTAAAAAAAAGTAAAAAACCATTTCACCAATAATATTTCTGGTACAGGGCATGAAGTTTGTCTAAGGTAAGTTTGCTAATGGCTAGGGAAAATGTGTCCAAAATAGTTAACAATTAGAACAATATACTGTACCATTGTTAGATGTGCTCCTCCTCCGCCTCATCAGCCACCCTGCAGGTAAAAAAATATAAAAGTAGCAAAAAAATAATTTCTTACATATATGTCTTTGTAACAGCGGATATTTTCCACTAGATTGTGAACAATTAATTGTTAATTACAAATATGATAAGAAAATCAGTCTCAACTTTTTCTATTAATTTTGTTATTCATATAAATTCACTTATTTCGTTAAGCAATTTTGAGAAAAAAGAAGATATATATAAAATTTGATTCATATAGACACATTATTAAATTGTTTCGTAATATGATGAAAACTGTTTCAATTAAAGTTATTAAAATATTTTACTACTTTTTACTCAGTGTGTCTTCAATTCCTATTTTTACGGATGAAGCATTTTTTGTTTATAAGACCTAACTCTTTAAAAAAAAAATTGATGTAATTACTAAAATAAATATACTTCACTATGTACAAAATACATCTTCCCCATTTTGAACATGGAAGAAAGGATTTTAGCATTTATTATCACAGTGCAAGGTTAGTAACACTATTCACACACATCAACTTGTGCTCAGTTTAAACGAAAAACCTTTCGAAATGACAAAGTTTAGGGAGGAACTGTCATAATTTTGGGAGAACAAGTTTTTTCAGCGCTTAATAAGCAGAAATTTTTTTAATTTTGTTTTGAATGCCGCAGAGTTATTTGAATCCTTGCTCAATAAATAAATTTAGAAATTGCAGTTCAGATATTTGGAGGGAAATAAAACTGACAGGTTCTCGGACTATATTCAATTACGGTATTTTTTTTTAAACTAAAATTGTTAATTCACATTAAACCTTAAACAACAGAAACCAAAAGACAAAAAGCGGCACTGGACTGCATCAATAACGGTATTCACATTTATAACGTTGTTTAAAACTTACTACATAAACAAGATGTCAATGATTTAAAGAATTATTGAGCTGATATGTATGAATACTGACTGCTTAATGATTTTTGATCTTAATCTTATCTTGGTCTAAAGATTATAATCAGGTCTAAAAGCAATTTTTGTTTTAACTTAGAAACTATTTTAAACTCTCTGCGTTCATCTGTTGACTAATCACTAAACAGATATCGTTCAATAACAAGAACAAAAATGTTTTGTTGACCATTACCAACAAGGAAGTCTGATTTAACAGTTAATAAATAAATCAATACTATTTTCATCTCAGGTGCTTAAAGAAGTTCTGCAGACTTCGATGTTACATGATAATAATTACTAATACTGTTGAATGATGATGGAATGATGAAATATTATAAAACAGGGCGAACGTAGAATATTGAAGCTGAGTGTTCAAGTTTTGATTTAAACTAAATACCTATATAAATGCTATACCTATATGATATTTAATAAAATTCAGGTATGGACCAATGTACTATTTGGTACTAAAACAATAACAATAAAACAAGTGAGTAGTATAAAATAAACACAAAGTAAAAAATAATGGTACTGAAGTTGTAGTGAATGAATTAATGGCATCATTACAAATAAGAAGGCAAAATTTTACGCCTGACCGATAATTAATGAAATTTGTTAATTTTCGGCCTTCCTAATAAATAGCAGTGACGCCAATAAGATGCAAGATCTTAACTATGAAGGCGATTTACATAATTTTGCTGATGCATTGACTAAAAATTCTACTTTTCAAAAATAAAATAAAAAAATAATTTTTTTTTTAAAAAAACTTCCTCAATATGTTTGCATTATTTGTTTTGTCTTATTGCACGTTATCTCTTTAATGACAACGGTTTTACTCTGAGAAGAACTTGAGATTGTTCATCAATATACAAATGAAAGAAGTTTTTTTTTTCTGTTTAATAAAAGGTACAACAAAATATACTCTATTAATTTGGTCGGGCTGAAAAATACTTCAGAAAATAAACCTTACCTGTAATTCATTGATGTTAATTTTAAGTACTTAAACTCTACTTCCTAAAAGCAGTTATCACAGATATTTATATCACAGATAAGTTGAATTTATATCATTTATCCTCCACTGATGACTTATCGCAGTTTCACAGCAGTAAAATTATGAGATAAAATTGATAACAATTTAAAACTGCCATGCCAATATATAAATAAAATAAAAAATAATAGATGTTGATCTTTAAATATAAATAAATAACTGGGAGATCATAATTTTAAAATAATAATAATAGTAATAGAAATAGAAAGTGATGAAATAACTGCCTTCATTCTGTGGATTATTTGCCTTAAAACGGAGAGAGATGTTCTATTATAATGAACTTCAAACGTTGAATCTAATAATTGTTTAGATTTTGAAATTTTTTTTTTTTTTTGGAGAACATATTTTTGATTTCTCGGACATAATGCAGATGGTGCGGATAGACTTCAACCACATTTTATCACAAATAATAAATTGATTTAGTACAAGCAATGTTTTAGATATTCGTATTTACTTTTAAGTGAGTTTACAATGTAGAGCTGCGAAATAGCAACCTGGATGTTAGAGTAATTATAAAATACAACCAATAGAAAATCTCTCTCTCTCATTTTTTGAAAAGTGTTCATTCTACATATTTTATCTTGAATAGAAAGTATGGAATTGATAATTTCTCAAAAAAAAAACCTCATAATGTAATAATGATAGGAATAACGAGACCTACGATAACAGAATATGACATGTAACATAAAACTCTGACCAAACATTTACATAAAAAGTTTTATTTACTTTTTTCTTTTCGGAAAATAGTTTATACAGATGTTTAGTTCCATTATATTTATCGGTGGATCAAATTTCCCTACTCTTTTATTAAATATATTGCTTTCAAGTTCATTTACTTAAATAATTTTAAAAACTAATATATAATTACAAGTTTAAGTAATATTAATTCAAGTTTTTATTAATATAGTTATTAACTTTCATTAATTATTTGAGGATGAATTATTTAATAATAAATTCAGTTAAGATAATAAACTAGTTAGAACATCAGTAATACGTGTTATAAATGTAAATTGGCTGTGTTGAACATTAATATATCTTTCCTTTTTTAAACTTATTACTATACAGTCCTACTATTATACTTGTTGTTCGTTCCGCGATACATATTATTAAAAAAGTTCTTTATGCTATTAATATGGACATTGTTTTTTAGAAACTACTTTCATTGAGTAAGTTAGATAATTTATTCAAACATAGGTGAGTCTGAACTATTTCTATAAATCCTTGAAGGATATTTCTTTTTAAAAAAATAACATTTAAACAGAATGAAGGACGTTATTAAGCATCAATAAAATAATAAATCAAAAAGCAATAAAAATTGGAAAAACTCGACTTATTTTTATAAATAGCGAATCTTACCTGACTTTTGTTTAATATTTAAATTAAATTGTATCTATATCTATTCATCGTGTCAAAATTTTCATTATCAACACTGCATTCTGCCATTAATAATTTGAATGGTATGTTGAATTAGAAGATACTCTCGTTGATAATAAATCTGCACACTTGATCGTAAACAAGTATTAAATGTATATATACATAGCAGAAGTTATTTATACATTTTTTTTTTATTTTTCGAAAGTGGTTATCCAAACCTACTAAACTTATCTGGAATGTTTCATGTCTCACACAATTGTTATTTATACATGTAAATTAAATGATCATATATTTTTTTTTCCAGTCTTAGTTTTAATTGCCCGTGTTAAACTTTACAATTTATAAATGAAAACAAGTTTTAAGTAAGTACAAATAATAAATGGAAAATATGACCAAGTTTAATACAGCTCGATTATAGAATTAAAATTGTTTTTCTATTCTTCAAAAAAAAAAAGTTGTTAATGCTGTTTGATAAATATAGACAGGCCTTATCATTGATCACTCCAAGACAACTTCATTTTCTAGCTATCTGTCTCCAACCTGACAGGGGCGGAGAAATAGCGGAATTAAATAATAAAAACAAATAATAATAATCAATAAATAAGAATCCTTCATTGAAAATATTTAAAGCTAATTCGTAGTGAAACTGATGTTTGATCTTATCAGAAAAATAAAATTTTAAGAAAATATAAATTATGTAGTTCTGATTTATGTACCAATCAGGTAGTAGACAGTATTCTAATGAAAATCCAAAAGCTACCGTTATTCGAACTTGACAAGTACGGATTATTAATGTAAATTATTAATGGTTAAAATAAAATCTATAATGTCATTTAGACAAATCGTTATATTTACTTTTCTAAAAAATAAGTAAATAAACCAAACTAAAAATTGAATATAAAAAAGTGCAGCTCAATGTAGCTTTTAGATTTAGGTAAATGCCATATGGTTCAAATATTGTACATATTGCAAATATTCTATAACCGAACTTATTTATTGCAATTGAAATAATTAGAAATAAAATAATGGTATCAGTTTTGTTTTCATTTTTGCCAAATCATGTATAAATAACTTAAATGTCTAAGTAAATAATGTTTCCTTTCGAATGGAAACTTATATCGCACGTTCACTGGAACTGATATAACAAATCACTAATCAAGTAAGCTCAACGACTTAACGGTCGTTCCGTGATTATTATTATTTTTTTTTAAGTAAAAACAAAAGACAAATAAAAAAATATAAAAACAGAAATACAAAATAAGAAGCATGTGACAATGCAGCTTTAGTAGTTAGAAAGTAGCAACACTTAATAATAAAAGCAACTAGTTTGTGCTACCCCGCCATCAACTTTCAAGAATGAATATATTTTAACTTCATATTACAATAAAGATATACATAATAGGATTAAATGGCCAAATTACAGCCTCTCTAATGTTTTTATTTATAAACTTATTACACTATTTTTTTTTTAAATTATATTTCACACATTGTTCATATATATTTATATATGTATTTAAAATATATATGTAACAATGTCTTTTTTTTTTCAAGTATTATATAGAAACACTAAGTTGATAAGACTAGAAACTTACAACAGTATTCATTTGCTACTAAATCTATTAATTTACATAATTTGCAATTTAACTGAATTGCAAAAAAACTTAGCGCCGCCAGACACATTTTTAAGGTTCTAGTTTTTTGTTTTGCCTTTTCAAAACTTATTTACAGTTGTTAATGAGATAAATATGAGATAAAACTAAAAATAAATAAAAAAATATTTCATTCTTTGCATCTTTTCTTACACCAAAAACATTCTGCAAGTTCAATGGTAAACTTTCTCCTTGTTTTTCTTTTATCTCTTTATATCGCATCTCTCTGGGTTGGTTTGGTTGAAAATCTTCCAACTGGATGTCATGGAAGTTTTGTGGGTGATAGATTCTTCTGGTCGTGTTGTTTTGGAAGCAATGTTGATGATAATGTTAAGTTAGTGTGTGTTACTTGCGGTGCTGTTGATACGGTTCCAGTTCCACTATTGCTGTTACTGGTTGTGGTTACTGGTGCATTATCGTCTGCATTTGTCACCATTCTCAACGATATCATAGAGAGATCCACCATTTTCCTTTGGAATTTTTGTACGAATGCTGCTGCACTCATAGTATTTTCGAATATAACAGTGGCGCGCTTCGTGTCAGCATTCAACTTGACGCGCTAAAAAGAAAAACCTTAATCATAGTATAACACAAAATACAATTTCATTTTTCCAGATATAAATTAATACCCAAACTGAATTAAATACTGAGAAAAGTAAAATTAAGTATCTTAAATGACATCTTCGTGATCTAGCAAAATTTGGCATTATCTCATTTTGCGGTGCTACTGGGTTAAACGATCCAAAGCAAAGGAACTACCAAGTTCTTCGTGGATAGCTCTTCATGTGCAAATAACTACCACTTGAAACGGGTAAAAATGAACTTTCGAAAACAACTGCTATGTTTAAATTCATTGCTTGCTAAGAAAACAATGAACAATGAGGGGGGTGTAGGATTAAGGATCAATCTTCCGCACAAGGCGGGCAAGATATTGTATAATTTACGTGTGATATATTCCATGTGCCAAAATTATAATTTCAAAAATCGGGATCCCTCCTCAGCGCCAGCTCTAGCGGTAACGTTGCCCGTAACAATAAGACAAATTGCGGCCTCATATATATATATATCAATCACACTTACAGCCAAAATGGCGCCCCGGACAAATGTCCGGGTTACCCGACCCTAGAGCGGGTGCTGCTCTTCCTTGAATGATGCGGTAGCTTTTTCTAAAAAGCCGGAAACTGTAGATAAAGTAACCTTTCTTCAAAAATAAGATTTATTAATCTTAAAAATTATTTATTGTCAATATATATAAGCCTTTAAAAATCTAGAGTAAAAAACAAAAATCTGGCATGAAACACTCACACAGCTTTCTCTTATTCCTCTTAATAATGAAGGAAGAGCGACTACATGTAAGGCTTTTTCTGTTTTTAACGCTTTTCTCGAAAACGGCTCCAACGATTTTCTTTAAACGTCGTATGCTATCTAATAAATATACAGGTGGTAGGGAGGACGAATGTCAACCTACCACCAGAGCAGGTACAGAATGATTACAATGTAGAGCCGCCAATAATAAAGAAACACATTTGAATTTTAACGTCTCAGCTTCGTCAGAACCACTTGAAACAATATTTTTTTTTAAATGTTACAATTAAAGTGATAGGTTTATATCTGCAGTTAGTATTCCAAATTTAAAGAGAATCGTTATAATAGTTATGGAAAACATTAAAAAACACAACTCAAAAATCAAGTCTGTAAAGCCACACTTCCGGTTAAGATTTTTTTCAAATTTGAAATAGCAATGTTTCTGATGTACATTAAGAGGGCAGTATGTAGTATATGCACTTAGAGTTGGCACAACCATACATTGGACTGAACTGGTATTTAGAGCAAAGCTTAACACTACTGTTCCCCAGAACCCCCCGCAAAAATCAATTTTCACAGGAAAATGGTTTAAATAAAGTGGTAGGTAATTATATGTGCAGATAGTGTACTAAGTTTAAATAAAATCTTTGGAGCTAATTTTAAAAAAAATCGAAAAAACTAAGAAACCTATTTTGTAAAGTCGCTCTTCCGATTATCAGTTTTATACAAGTTTGGAGTTTTAACAATTCTTTCAATGTACCTTAATAATATTATAATGTATTATAGAACCGTAGATTGCACCGAAGTGGCACAATCAGAACCATCCGAAAATTAATTTTCCTGAAGAAATGTTTCAAATAAAAATAATGTTTATATATAATAGTATCAGAGACATTTTCCGTGGTAACCTGCTTTATTTTGTGGTCATCGACCGGCTTCGAGCGTCCACCCATCTTCAGGATGCGTTTGTCAGACAGTGTGCACAGAACAAATTCAGTTTATACACTCTGTATAATAGTATGTAAGGTTTAAAGAGCCTCTTTTTGAGAAAATCGCGGAAACTAGACAAAAAAAACAACAGTAGAGTCCCAGTTCCGGTAGATGGATTTTGATGGTAACCTTTCTTCTTAGACCAGTAAATTGTAAGTAAAAATAATTCAGTTCGGGTACTGCTACTACAAAATAAGACTTTTTACAAGTGCCAAACTGTAGATAATATAAAACACAAACGATTAGATGCAAGTAAATATAGTTTACTGGCGACATATGAAAATAAAAAGGATCACATGCAAAACAGATGATATAACAGAGGAAGTGAAAGAATGTAAGAATAGAAAGAAATAATTAGTTACAAGAAATAATAAGATAGTTAGAAGAAGCAGCTTTCATTAATGTTTCAACACGCAATATTATTACAATTGTTTAAATAGCAAGAGATAACCATTAAACTACACTACCAAATAAAAAGCAGGCATGTATTTTCTGACAATCTTATGTTTAAAACTTGAAATTCTGCACAATTTATTTATTTTTAATCGTTGCTATTAAAAACATATCCACTTATCCAAATAATCTTCATTTCTGAATAAGTAGATGGATCCGCAATGCTGGATAACATCTGGTATTTTATCCGTCGTAGCATGCACACTACTTCTCATATTCCTGACCGGTTTCGGATTTTTATACGTCGTCAGAGCAAATTTATTAATTTCGTGTAAAGAGTCACTTCAACCTATTGTTCCTACTGCACGCCACAAAATCTTAATTTTATTTACATTTTCTTATACATTTGTTTAACATGCTTTTAATTACTCGAAACGCGGTTGAAGAGGGAAGAAAAAGCCTGTGCTTTGTGGTAGCAGGCAAACTTATGAATGTTTCACAAAGAACAAATCTTAAAGCAAATTACACTAAAAAAATGTTCATTTCAGAACAGTAACCACATTATATATAATGAATCTGACATTTCTGTCTGTGATTAAATTTATATTTCTATTCTCGACAAATAAGATAATCTGCCATCCCAACATTATTACTGTTTCTATCAATACTTAAGATCTTAAATTTCATTGGAATGTTTATTATAACTTAAATATTACAATCAGATGTTAAACAGTAGAATATTGAAGTTAATTACACTAACAGATTATAAATTCATTAATTTAAGCAACGTGCACTAGCCATAAACAATAATATCAGATAGCCAAAAGCAACTAAAAGAAGTTCCCGATCATTACAAATAAACAATGATATATATATATATATATCATTGTTTATTTGTATGATATGATATGTATATATATACATATTCTTGATATACATATCAATATTCTTGATATATATATCAATTTCACTGACTTTAATCAAGACAAATAAATTTTTGAAAATAATTCGGGGAAAAAATGTAAATGGGTAAAAAAAAAGTTTTTTTTTTTGGCCGGCCAGTTTCAGATACCTAAAATAGTATCGTCTTTCACGTTTAAAGATTCAATCAGGCCAAGATGGACATAATCTTACTACTGATCAGAATTCTGACGAACTATCCAATCAAATAATTAGCCTATTAAAATGAAACTTTTAATTATTATGTGTATACTAGATTTTGTCTTTAAATTTTATTAATTGTTTCTAATTCAAAAAGTTATTAGTTAACAAGCAACTCAAATAGTTAACGAAAATGCGAGGCAATATTATCGAGAACAAATTTATTAACATTTTAAAAACACTTCATAGAATTATAGAGCAAAACTGCAATGCGTACGTTGGGAGTATTTTCGAATTCGTTCCTTAAAGAATTTAATTCTAATATAATGTAGGCTAATATCGTCAACTATTTTTTGACTTTTACTATAAAACGATTAGTCTACTTATCGGAAGTGAAAAACAAAAACATTTCAAAAATGAACAGTTCAACGTTCCGTTTTTTCACCAATATTTGGAAATGTTAATGAAACTGTGATTTATAAACGACCTGTTAATAATTATAATTAAGTTAATTATCAAGTTTTTTCCCTTAAGAAACGTGTTCGTCACTACTTTCAGTTGGTGATGTTCTTGATTTAAAAAGAAAATAATAATTATAAAAATGAAATTCACTAAACATAATGTAACCACTTAATGAATATTAAATATAATATCAAGTTAACATTAAATATACATAAATCAAATTCAAATTTTATTAGTATTTTGTACGAACAGAAATATTTAAATAAATATATAAATAAATGAATGAAGTTAGGCCATTCCATAAAAGGCAAGCGTGTTTGGAAAACAAGTGGAATTCGAAAGCAGAACTTACTTCAACTTTTCCCATCTGTTTTGCCATATTTTCCAGCTGTTTTTGTGATGTGGAAGCAGAAAGATTGTCTACCACAACTATCCGACTTTTCGGCGGGCTATCATTCTAGAACAGAATAAAGTATGGCAATTCAGGTTATTTGATCATATTTATAAATAAGAAAGGAAAACAAGAGATTTGGGAATCATTGCAGAAAGATGCAATAAAAAGATTCCAACAACATCTGATGGTAATCACTAAATATGTATTAGAAGCATAACCTTCAGAAGAAAACGGACTAGCTACTTCTTCAGGGTACTAGCCGACCCTGCGATAATCTCAACCTTACATTCACACCCCCATACTCGCACAATACACATAGTGTTGTACATTAGCCAGTAGAGTAGTTAATTTATGCAAATACTTGGGTTTAGCGTACTCACAAACAAACTCTACCTTATCAAGTCTTACATCTATTATTAATTCGCTTGGCTATTTTATAAATAGATAGATACTTTATTCACACAGTACCGAAGGTACAGAAAGATAATTGAAGCAAAGATTCAGGAAATCAGTTACCGGTTTCAGCAGCCATAAAAAAGTTGAAGATTATACAATATGATTGTATATTATATATTAGTACACTATACATATATAGTGGACTTTTTTAAAATTGGATGTACAAAGCCCTTGGCCGTGTCAGTATTTCAGGCCATTCCCCTCTATGTCTAAACTTTTGTGGAGTTTATGTAGCAAATATTGTACAATAAAGATTTAGCCAGCAACGTATTGTGAGAAAGAACCTAATTTCCTAATTGCGGAAAGAGCTGGCGCCAACTTGTATCCTTACTAACTTTGCATATTATTCTCACTACCTTCTTTTGGCCTTGCACACATTCGCCGCTAGAGACGCGCTTGCTCAGAATAACAGTGGGTTTATGTTCTACAGTCGAACAGTGCCTATACTACTAGGTCGTCTTCAGTCCTTCAATGTCAGTTGACCTTTAGAAGAAAAAGCATTAGCTGCTTCTTCAGGGAACTAGGCGACCGTGCGGGAATCCTACCTTACATCCCCCTCCCCCAATACTCCCATAATCACATAGTGCTGCACATAGTCAGTAGAGGTAGTTGATATATATATATATAAAATTTTTCAAATATTATTTTATGATTTAGTAAATCCGAAAGTTTATCGTGCAAGTAAATAATTTCTTATTAATTACACTTGGAATAAACAGTGGCAACGAAAAGAAGTGAAAATACAGATAAAGAATACACCCAATATAGTAGATTGTTTTTGGGGGTTGGTCTGAAAAGAAATAACTTAGGTTGAGTAAAGTTAGACTTACTAAACACTGTTTGTATTGAATGAGAATAATTAAACACTGCAAAGACACTGTCAGCGCCCGATCTAACGGTTACGTCGCTCCGGACAAAAAGACAAATTGCCGCCCCCTTAAGAATATTTATACCTATATATATTTTTAAGCCAGTCTATGCATGTTCAAACACAAGCTTAAGCAGCACTCTGCTCGCATGCTAATGCTATTCCGTTCAGAGAAGTATATGCATGTTCAAACAAGTTCAAGCCTCCAAGTTCAAACAAGTTAAAACTTTACAAATTCTGCGTTAATTTTTCAATAATAATAAAAATATTTTTAGCTTTTAGACATAAACAACATAAATACGCTACGCACTGTAAATTTTTAGCGAACGAAAAAATCGATTGTGAAATTTTCTTTTAATTGAGTATGTAACACATCAATATTTTTCTCACACTTGCAGCCAAAATGGCGCCCCGGACAAATGCCCGGGTTGCCCACTCCTAGAGCGGGCGTTGACACCGTATATAATTTAGAGTGAGAGTATGGTAGCGTGAGAAAAGAGTAAGGGAGTGAGAACGAAGTGCTTAGAACATGGACAGTTCATAGTAACTCAATCAATTTTAGAGTGAGAATGTGGCCTGGCCCTTACTAACTCCCGTAATCTCTTTTCCTTCCAGGTGTGCGCTCCTTATTAGCCCTGGCAACAAGCTTGAGGGAGAAATGCACTGATCTTGAAGTGGGGAGAGATTAGTTCACGATTCGCGATCCATTACACTCAAGAATTAAATATATAAAAAAACTAATAAATTTATATTGAAAGATCAATTTTTTAATATTATTACAATTTTACTAGAAGACATAGCAAAATTCCTAAGTATTATGAACTAAATATACTTAACTGTAAAAAAATAGAACATATTCCCCAAGACTTTCAAGAACAGTTGAATTAGTGATAAGAAATTCTTCTTACTTGACCAAATTACAGACAGTTTTTGGGAAAAAAATTAAAAATTTACTTTAGATTAGAAAATAAAAATTTCGGACACCCAATCTAATAAAATTGAGAGAGCCACATCAAATAGTAATTTTGCTTCTTATCTGAAATATGAATATTTTTCAAACTTTATTAAGAGATTAGTAACATTTATGCTTTAAAAAAACAATTCTGACCCTAAAAAAAGTGTATAAACTCTTACAACACTTTTGACTCGACCAGGATATATCAAATTTTGTTCAAACATATCTCTTAACCAACTTAGGAATCTTTAACTAAAGGAGATCTCGAGGAGGGGGTCAATAAAATTTACACTTTTTTTTAATCTTTTCCAACGTTTCGACAAATTTATTGCCTTCTTCAGGGATAAAATTAAAAAAAATGTTAATCGGAGTTACATATAATTCCCATTAAACTAACTAAACACAAAGAGAGAGGCAGAAAGAGTTGCTAACTATATGAGCTACATCATCAGAAATGAAAAATGAAAATTACGAATTTTTTGTCAGTAGTTCAAAAGTTCTATTTGCCAACTTCAGCATCACCAGAAATCGAGGGAGATCTAAATCAATGTTCAAATATGTCACAGTAATGAAAATATTCCTTCAGTTTGCTGTCTCATTGAGGGCTACGAGACTACTTTAGGAAAGAAAAGCCTTACATTTCTAGAATAGAGAGTACGTTATAGAGACTGAAGTTTCTAAAACAGAAAGTACAATGTTGGACCAAAACAAATCACCATGATATATATCAGCAACAAAATTTTATACAAAACTTCAACCAAAAACCTAAGAAACCACCAGTTATGGCAGAGAGGCACTAGCCGATAGACTACAGAGGTACAGAGAAATTTGCATCCAGAACTCTTACCGATAGGAGAAACGTTACAGTCAAATTAACAAGAAATCATCATAATGTACGAAAGAACCTTTTTCTCTTATTATGGAGATACACAAGAAAGTTTATTATGAATAAAACAATTATGAATCATAAACCACTTGTCAGTATTTTTGATCCAAACTGGATATCCTCCCAATAAAAAAAACTATTTCCTAAGACAACGAGAGATGTTTCACCAATTCTAGAAGCTTTTTAAGATCTAGCAAGAGAGTTGTCACTAGGTTTCCAAGATACATTTTTCGAAGTAACCAGCATGATTATAGATTCCTCCTGGAAATACAAAAGGAACCTATGGCACAACAGCCATCAAGATGGCGTTTTATATTGGGGGTCGTGTGATAAAAGGCTACGGTTTCCTCGCCATTTAGTTCTTACCTACCTAGGTGCACACTTTTACTCACTATGCTGAGTCAACACCGACTCTGACCTCGGGAACCTTTGAATCGAACCTCTGAATCGAACCCTAAATTTTCCACCAAAGGCGAGCGCGCCAGCCACTAGACCAGCGGTCGGCAACCTTTTAGATGTTGCGGACCACTACATTCGCAAGTTAAAATTCCGCGGACCATTAACTTAATTTTTCAAGGTAAGAATTAATAAGAACATTGAGTATGACATACATAAGTATATATTTATTTATATATGAATAATTTTAATTTTGACAAAACATAATAAATAATAGTAATATATATCAAAAATTAGTGCGACACTTGCTACCCTTGGTTAAAATTAATCCTTGGCTCCACTGATTTCATCGCAACTCGTAAAAGAGCTTCTATTTCAAGCCGAGAGCGATACTTGTTTTCAATAGCTGTTACAGTTGAGAAGTTTTTTCACACAAGAAGGTCGTTGTGAATGGAGTCAAAATTTTTAAGACTTTTTCACTCAATATTGGATATTCGCTTTTTTCAGAAAGCCAAAAATGACTTCTTGAAGATGAGACTATCATCTGAAGTTGGACTATCATCCGACGATAACTCGATTAAACTTTCTGTATCTTTCACATTTAAATTGCTTCCATTGACATTTGAAGAAAATGGATTTACTATCCACATATTTACATTTCTGGGATTAGCAATATAATGTTCTTCTCCTCTTCTACATATAATAATACAGCTTAAACAAAATTTATTTTTTATTTAAAAATGTCATTATATGATGAGCTCAGCGAATTTATATAATATCTGAATTTATTTGCGGACACCAGTTGCTGACCGCTGCACTAGACAACGCGTGACAAGAAAAGGAAATACTTTAGGGTCAACTGTATAGTGATAATAATACTGCTGGCTTGTACTTTCTGCTACTGGATAAAAATGGCAGCATTTAGGATTGGTCAAATCTAGTCCTACTTATTGTTTGAAACAAAATCAATCAACCGAAGTGACACATTTCTGGGAAAAACAAACAGGATCAAGGCAACCTATATTCTCCGGACCATTTCTTTGTTTGTTTTTTTTTAATTTTGGGAGCGACAACATCTATGGTCATTGGCGCCCGGAGACTTCTCAGTGCGCCGCCGGCCTCCGGACAGTATTCTCTCGCTACAGACAAAACTGTCCATCACCGAACTTCTTAGTTATTACTATTTCATAATTGTCGATGCTTTCAGCTTATAGTAGAGGTTATATTTACGAATACTAAAACTTATATATAAGGTCAAAGAGCTATATTCAATTCTTGGACTCCTATTTGTTCGGATGATGAAGGTCCACAATTCTTTTGTCAGACCTTCCCCAATTTTTTTCAGAATTATGATGTTATCCACAAACGCACAGCCTTGTTTCATCCTTCAACCAATAGATAGACAGGAAGAATTATTCAAACGATAAAGAAAGATTAAATCTCTCTGACAATGCCAAATTATAAACAATACTTAAAGCGCAAATAACCTTCCTATTCAAACGCCGTGTACACTAAACAACAAAACCGCTCAGCAACTATATTGTTTGGAAGAGACTTATCCACCTATTCTGTATAACTAATGGCGACAGAACATACATCAATATTTTGAAGATAGTAAAAGTGAAGAATTTTAAAAAACAGGGAGCGAATACAGATTCAAGAACAGAAGGTATATTATTGGATAAAGTTGCAACAAGAAAGAAAATTACATTATAAGATCCTGATGAATGGCGGAAAGCTATGCACTAGACATGTGGATCAAATAAGATCTAACGAAAACTAATCTACACTAGTGTTATTTTATAGAAACAATTTTTGGCATATGGTCCACACATTAATTGTACTGATGACTAAGTAAAACAAATACTTTAGATAATTAATAAACTTATCTAAATCATATAGACACTCACTAACATTTACAAAAGGTACACTTCACAGACGACAAATGTACAAAGAATTTATTGGGAGCCCAGAATAATCTTTTAAATGTGTTATTCATAATGGAATAAGTCGTCTGTAAAGTGTATATTATGTATACCTATGCAAGTGTGGGTATGAGTGTCGGTATTGTTCGCGTTGTTCCGCAGATCCCTAATGAAATGGCTAGCCCACTTCCCTCCAACCATCAATGTGACCCTACACCTAATATCTATACGATAATTAAAGAAACTCACTTTTACTTGAACACTTGGCCTGGTTGTCCCTGTGCTGATTTTCTTCAACTTAGAAATCTGGGCGGTAGATAACTACAATAAAGCAAACATTAAAATCATAATTACAAACACTAAATGTTTTGCTACCATTAAAAAATAGACTATCTGAGGAAGTTCACCTTCTTCACTACCGTTCTTCCATCCTGTAACCGGACGCGTACTATTTTGAACTGCTGGGAAACATTCGCATTATGAAGGGTTGTATTCGCAGCTGCCTGTTCATCTAGTTCACACAAATATGCAGCAAATAAGTTATTTAATGAAATTATTTTTTATTGTTTTGGTTGGTACAATATGAAGCCTCTATAAGTCACTATAATACTAGATTTAATTATCGACTAAATTTTTATTATCTTCACATTAAAGAAAATAAAAATAAATATAATTTTACTAATTTCAGAAATAGCATTATCATTTTTCCGTGAAATATTCAAAGCAACCCTGGTAAAATATATTTTAGTTAACTTGCAAGTGATTAATAATAAATCCATCTCAAATGCTTTTGCTTACAAACAAAGGTAAGTAAGAAGACTTAGGGTGGCATCTTTCCCATGCAACTACGTCCAACATATGGCTCTATAGGCAAAGCCATTGTTGACATTCACAGGAAAACAGGCTCTGCGATCATTACTTTAAAAAAATGGCCGCATTATCGCGCTCTTTTCCATGAATATAAAAAACACTAATCATAAGTTAGGGATTTATAACATTCTTAAGGAAGAAAAAGAAAGAAGTGAAAATGTTGATGTTACATAAGCATCATATCGCAACTCTATATTGGTTCATTCCTTGATTATAATATTCTACAAACTAAAATATGAGAATGTACAGATCACGTAACATCTGCATGTTTAGCTAACAAATCGAACCTTTGATCAATTCATTTATGAATCTAATAGGCAAGCTCTCTGTGTAGATAACAGAGTAGTATTTAAGTATATGAATACTCAAGCTTAATACGTCGGACATAATCGCATGTGAAAAGGGAGACAACATTTCTATCTACATGAAGTTTTGAAAGAATTAGTTTTGGTAACATTTTTTATTTTTATTATTAGTTTTTTATTTCAAAAAATGACTTGAAATTTTAAAAATAAGATTAATGCATGCCATTAAAAGTAAAGTTGTTACACATATTCTCACTTTCTCGAAAGTAAACAACAAACGTAAATCAATACATCTGCAAGAACAGAAAATTCAAATTTCATGGTTTACGATGTACCTTAGAAATCTTTACATAAAGAATAATTATTTAATTAATCCCATTTAATTATATAAAGCACATTTATTTTAATATAAACAAAATAAAACGCAATAATAAATTAAAAATAAAACTAACCTGCACTTTTTTTCTTTGCTGCCAGAATATAAGGGCAAACAAAAAATCAATAGTTAAAAATGAGGAACGCTCACAGAGAATACAATATGAAAGTAAATAAATAATTTAATTGGCCATTACATACCTGCCAACATCTGAAATTTTTGTTGCGCGGCTACTTTCCTCTTTTCTTCTTTCTGTTTCAGCACTTGTTCTCTAAGTTTCTTCTGTTCTTCGATCTTTTTCCGATAGGCTTTCATTTCTTCATCTTCCTCCTAATGAATACCGACTTTCTGTTACTCCAATTAATACAAATTAATTTTTAAACAATTATTTAGAAATGAAATGTTTACAAATGTTTAGCTGAACTGGTCGTAAAAGAAATGTGGTAGGGGTAGACAAATATACTAGACTGGACATTGTGGGCACCCTCCATTCATGACCAAATTTATACCTAACTGAGAGGCCTCCAAAACCCCTCTATAATCTTTTTTTTTTTAAATGTTAGAAATAAAAATCTTTTTTTATTTTTGCAGTGAGCATTTCTAGTTTAAAGAAATCGTTATGGCCGTTACGTTACGCGAAAACTCACAACTATTCTATAAAGTCGCACTTCCGGTTCGAATTTGGAATTCTTCTATGAATCGTGGAAAAAATCGTGTTTTTATTTCAAAACTTCCTATCCCCTCGCATTATTTATGATTATTCAGCCTCAGAAACTCACACCTATACAACCAATCAGTCTAGTGTGTAAAAGTAAATTGTTACTGATGAACCAGCCTATAACGATGGAGGAAAATCTGAATTATACCGCATTGCAGACCGAATCATATATTTAAAAATACAGAATTGTTTAATTCATATTTGATTTGTTAATCATTTATACCTCAGGTTCTGGAATGTTTTTTTTTTGAACTAATGTATTGATCACAGGTACTTCATGCAGATTTGTGATCTGTATCTTCCTCAAAGCTCCTGTTTCTATTCGAACAGGTTTTGGTGGCGTTATCTGTTAGAAGACAAAGAATACGGGTATTATAAAAAATAACAATATTGCGATAAATATATAGAATAAATGAAAAATACACGCACCTTATTTGGTTGTATTGCCTCTTTCCTCATATGTAACACTTTACCACCTCGACCTCTGCCAACTACTTTAACAAAATATAATTTTTTCATTATGGAATATACAATATTATTAGCACTTATTTTACCATATCATCCAACTATTTTTCACTGAAAGATCAATCTTTCTCATTTTCTTTATCACTACAATGCTATGAAGTAATACCCCTGGGTATTTTCTTCACATGTCATATAAACATTCACCACAATTTGCTTACTGTATCTATTGAACAGTTGCAAATAAATTATTGAGGGAGAAGAAAAAAATCTAAATCACTAATTATAAGCTGGACTATTTATCTCTAGGCCTTATCTTTTACTATTTGTGAATAAAGTTGATTAGGTGATTGGGTTGGGCAATGCTGGAAATTATCCGAGAGCTTTTTCCGGGAAAGGAATAGACAGTATAATATCAAAGACTACATTCAAATGCTTATTACGATATCCTGAAGATGGAAACCATTGATGATCACCATAATTACGGAAAAAATCTCATGGTGTTAACAAAATAAATAAATAAATGAAAAAACAAAATAATTTAGTTATGTAATGACTGATAATGCAATAATGACCCTCCACAATTAAGAAAATTTAACATTTCACTGAAAATTTAACAAGAATTTTTACCTTGAAATTTATTGTTCTTGAAAATATGGTTCTTCTTAATTATTGGTGTAAATACTTTTTTATGTTGCAGCTGTAAATGTTGATGATGCTGAGGTCTATTGTTGAACGGGTGGGTTTGATTCATTTGCTGATTCATCTTTGGAAAAAAAAAATTTGTTTAAAAAAGTTTGGTGTGAAACACTCACACGACTTTCTCTGTTGGTACAATTATATATGAAATGACAAATTTTGTTAAAACTTAAATTTTACATATTTGTCCTAACATAAATACAAAGATGGCAGAGGATAAATAAGTACCAACCTATTAATCTTGGCAGGTAGAGAAGTAATAATTATATTATGATCCAGCTCTAAAATACTGAACTAAATACATCTAATTTGAAATTAACGTCAAAAATTAGGCACAACTACACAAAATAATTCAAATGGGGGAGAAAATGTTTCAAATAAAAGTAATCTGTGAAGTTGTAAAGCACACCAAGTTTAAAGGAAATCACTGTAGTCGTTTTCAAAAAAATTCCAAAAACCTGTTCTGCAAAGTCGCATTTCTGGTTAACCGAATTTCTCCAAATTTGTTATTCTATCAATGCTTCCAATGTTTTGTAGGTGCTATTTATATCATGTAGGCGATAAAACCATATATTATACTCAAGTAGTACTTTAGAGAAAAGCAAACGTACCGGTTAGAACCCACAAGAAATCAATTTCCCGTGAAAACGTTTCAAATTTTTAAATAAAAGTGATAGGTATTTATGTGTGTAGTTAGTTTACGAAGTTTCGAAAAAATCGTTGGAGCCGTTTTTGAGAAAATTTCGAAAAACTGAAAAAAAAAATTCAATAAAGATGCACTTTCGGTCGGTGGATTTTGCCCTAAATCATCATGTCTGATGCGGTGGTAACATCTAAACAGAATACCACGTTTGAACTTCCTGAGACTTTTCGTTTTTGAGATATTCTGGTTATATGCTCGCACGCACACCCACATGCATACATACAGACACACAGTTAAAAACATTTTTCCGTATTCAGGGATTACAAAACATGTATTTCCGGTGAAAACTCAAATTTCGAAAATCGCAAGACTTCCTCTTCATAGGAGTAAGAGAAAGAAAAACATTTCTATTGAGTTAAATGTTACTATCTGAAATTAAGTTAATATATTTACCTGTACGTTGTATACATCCTGTGGAGGCCCAGACACTGGTGATGTCTGTTGTCCGCCATAATAATTGTTATCATTCCAATTTATCTGAAAATATGGAAATTTGATTTCAAAATACCACAATACTGAGATACAATCAAACCAAACTAGTTCACTACAAAGAAATTCACGGTTTTTACACAGATTGCTAGAGATATCAAAAAAGATGTTTAAATCTAACAGTGCTAACAGTGTAGAGTATTTGTAAATAACTTATTTGATATCTTGCAATTTATCAAAAATCTGGTTTGAAATACTTGTCTTAATTATATTTGACAACTTCCAGTTGACAGATATTTGCAAACTTGGAGTTACTGAATGTATTCATTGTACTTAAAACAAATCAAATGTTAGGGGTGCAGTTGATCGCCTGCTCGTGGTGCCCCTGCATAATCTAAACGATCAACATCAGTCGCCTGTCATCGTGCGACATCTTGACCAGTGTTCAGCGAGGAAGAGAAAATGGATGCAGGGCACATGGAAGTTTGCGCAGCTTTGAAGGATGTGCTCCACGCCTAAAAATGTGGTTCGGCAATGCAGCAGCATGCAAGAGTATATTGGGCAGCACGACATCGTATATGGCAACGTTTCCACGGGTGGACATTGGATAAAAAAAAAAATCACAGTTGCTGAATCGCATAATCATAATATAATCCCAATTCTGACGACGTCCCCAAGACGATTATGCGGAAATTTAAAAATAGCACTCGTAACGAACATTACCTCATAATATGCGCTTAACGTAAGAGCATGCTCAGTTATAAGATTTGTATAATTTTAAAAATTATATTCTAATAAAGTTAATTTTTTAAAGTCGCACAATCAATAAGTACAACAAGACGGCCAGTTGCGCCAAGTTTCATTTCTTTACTTCATTACATGTTCATTACTAACATTACTTTACTATAAAGTGAGTATGCACATATAAGTAACGAGCATTTGAGAAGTGAACATTTTCAACGTCCAAATTTTCCATGTTTAGAATTAACTTAAGCATTCCGCAAGTACACCGTTCATTAAACCATGTTCAATGCACCACTCAATAAATTGAACGTTGGTCACTTCCGACGACTCTCTCTAAAGAAAATGTTGGAGCCATTTTCGAGAAAATTTTGACAGATACTGAATAATGTAGAGGATCTCATGGTGACAACTAAACGAAATGTCAAGTTTGAACTTTCTGCGATTTTTCGTAAAATACTCTGCTCAAACACACCATTTTCTAAAAACCACTTGTTCAGACACAGGGGACCTCAAAATGTGTACTTCCATTAAACCCGGCTCGAAAATGTGACACGATTGCAATACTTCTCTTACAGTGGTAAGAGAAAGCAAGTGAAGTTCAAAAAAATGGAATATTTAGGCATCCCAACCCACAGGGTTTGCCCACCTATAATATATATTAAGTTTAGCGTACTCAATGACGAACCATAGCTCACCATCCCACTCTCTCTTACAAATTATACACTTCACCGACGATTAAATTCTATTATATAAACACTGGCACCAACGGAACAATAGATCTTTCTTACCTGTGGTGCCATGTTTGATCCCATAGAAGGTCCAACAGGTTGATAATTTGTCTGGACTGGTTGTTGTTGCTGCTGCTGTTGCTGTTGGTAGTATTGCTCAGGGCCAGTATTTACCCCATTGTAATACTATAATAATAAATATATTGTAACTTAGCAATATAACTAAATAGTTCATTTGTATACAATTTAAAAAAATTATACTTATTTTTTAAATAAAAACAAACTCACTTGTTCACCATGACCGTAGTTATTACCAGGAGTGACAGCATTCTGATTTGGATAATATTCATTAACACTCGTTCCTTCAGACCACTGTGGTGTCTAACAGAATAAAGATATTTCAAGTTTGAAAAAAATAAAATCATGGTAACATGATCATACGACCAGTATCTTAGAATAAAAATAATCGGTAGCCCTTCCAAAATAAAATAAAATAGCTCACTTGGTTTGGCTGATAATGATTCTGATATGGCGGCTGAGCTGGCTGGAAAGTAGGTTGCAAATTCTGACTCCCTTGAATATAGTTTGTTCCATTCCACATGTTTAGATCTTAAACAATAATAATAATGTTGTAAATTGGATATTGAGGTTCGGTCATACAAAAGAACTCTTTTTAAATTTCTACCGAAGTTTCGGCAAATTTATTGCCTTCTTCAGGGCCTGTACAAAGGTTTAAATACAAATCATTAAAAAATAGAAACAACATAAAATATGAACTTAAACTAAATATTTTCAGAATACATTTTTTTAAAATAAACTATATAAATAAACTAAATAACGATTATGATATATATAGCACATTTAAATTTATTTTAAACTATTGTT